>JANDJT010000012.1:2550338-2569996 GCA_024331685.1 Stegophilus panzeri | reverse complement strand
ATATGAAATATTTTACGTCAGTATTTCTTTTATATTCTGTAGTGTTTATTTATTTATTCTGTTTTATATATATATATATACTCCTTATTATTATTATCATCATTACTTATTAATTTAAGTGTTGCTTTATTATTATTATTATCATCATTACTTATTAATTTAAGTGTTGCTTTATTATTATTATTATTATTATTATTATTATTATTATTATTATTAGAATGGTTTTAATGTTGATTACATTACATTAACAACAACAATAATAATAATTATTATTATTTTTTGTTGTTGTTGTTATTGTTGTTATTATTATTATTATTATTATTATTATTATTATTATTATTATTATTATTATTTAGCTGCTCAAAACATGGAGAAATATTTAATGGTAGTACACCTGGAAATACATCACATAGGAAGTAAGTTCTCATAAATTCTTACAAGATGAGGAACTACACTACTCTGCTATCTAATATATCTTTCAGTGTAGCTTTTATACACAGTCAGGGCAACAGATGACTTCTAACTGATGTGTCCTGAAACTGTAATAAGTCATAATTAGGGATCGGGAGACATTTGAAAAACAAGATAATGATTTATTGTCGTTGAATTGTAAAAGACCTCTGGAACTCGAACTCGAGCACTGCCTTCAGCTCAGCTTGTGGTCTTTTATTATTCATACTGAGTCGTAACACGTGTCATCTCAGGCCTGACCCAGATCAGAGGCCGTTTTCTGCACCTCAAATCAGTGGCAGAAGATAGCAGTTGGAAGTTAAGTCTGTTTGCGCTAAACAAAATTCAGGCTGTGAAAGATGCATTGAGGAAGTGCTCATGTGGGTACGACTGTCCATGGAGGAACATACACAGCGTTTTAAGTGATGCTCCACTACCTCTCGTTTACACCAACACATGTTGAGTCACAACTATTATTTCATTCATAGCATGACATAACAATGCATTATTAATAATAACAACAATAATGATCAATAATGAGTAAATGCACCGCCACACAATATTACATGTACACATCCTGGAGATTGGCCAGAAGCAGCACTGACAGTAGTGCAGCTTTATATACACATCGCAGGTTTCTATGAATGCGCTCGTTCTAATGTTATCGTTTCTATAGTAACAGACTCGTACACTGGACGCTCCACGTAAATGAATTCAAAATGTCTTATCGGTGCTGTGGTGACGTTTTCTGTAAGGAGATGTTTATTTAACGTTTATGGAAGGAGTCTCCAGTGTCAGTGCTTTGTCACAGTCAGAAGTGAAGCTGTAATTTGAAGAACTTCAGGACACAGAGAGAGAAGAAAGAGAGCCTGGCGGGGGAGGTGCAGCTGCTACAACGTAAGTCAGAACAGGAACTGACTCGTTCCATAGACTTTAAATGTAGCTATAAATGGATAAAAAAATGTATGAGGTGTCATTCTGTAATTATTTTTAAAAAGGTTGGCAAATTGAAGCGTTATAAGAGGAATTAAACGTACACACACATAGACACACACACACACACACACACACACACACACACACACACACACAATAAAATAATATAAAAACATTGTTGATTACTTTCCAATGACATCACAACCCCGAGTGTTTTATTCCTTACTTAGTTTAAAGGCGTTTCTGTCCTGCATCGTGATATAACTCTTCCAAACAACAGCTGGATTCACTACTTACTTCTAACTTTACTATTATTTTCAGTGTAGTTACTAAATAATGTGTTGTCGTTACTGAATAAACTGCTTTATGACTCACTGAGTAATAAACCCAATCTTTAACGAGATGATCTTCATCTTTAACCCGACATTCCCAGCTGGAAATAACTGCAAGCAGACTTATCATTACAGACTGAGTTAGTAATGTCATTCAGACACGACTCAACACTCTGATTCAGTCTGACACATCTGGAGGAGATGCACTTGCGGCTTTTGGCATTTTTGTATAAGACTTCACCCCGGGACAAACGAACAGAGCCAGAAGATTCATAAACATCCAGATCATCTCAATGTGCTTCGCCAAGAACGACGATGGACAAAAACATGCGTTGCGTGTATACACGCAATATACGAATATTTCGTCGGTCCATCAAACCGTCCGGCGTCCTACAAAGGAGGACCTTTACGTTACGTTTTGAGTGAAAGAAGGCGTGGTGTTAAACATTATTGAAATGATTACTGGACTATATACGCAAACTCTCGAATTGACAATGGAGTCTTAATGTAGTGTTATTAACTAAGCACGAGTTCTCCTTATTGTACTGGAGCGCTGGAGTGAGGGAAAGAGTAATAACCACAACCAAAGTCTGGAACATTTTATTTGTAGTAGTACTACATGACACCTACATAAGCCCTTCATAGCATCTGATATGATGTGATATGATATGAATCCTGCATGACCATTTATAAGTCTTACTTTATACTGTATGTGAATTGACATAATGATAACGAGTCTTTATTGATCACGTATACATTACAGCGCAGTGAAATTCTATTCTTCACATACCCCAGCATGTCAGGAAGCTGGGGTCAGAGCACAGGGTCAGCCATGATACAGCGCCCCCTGGAGCAGAGAGGGTTAAGGGTCTTGCTCGAGTCATGTGAATCATGCTATGACGGCTGACCTTGTAGCTCGGTGCACTTCTTAGCCTGCCAAGTAAGACTGGTTCAATTAAAAACATAAAAACAACAACAAAAAAAAAAACAACAAAGAGATGTGTGTCAAGAATTCAACACTCGGTCATAATAACATCGAGATGAAAACACGCTATATAAAACCGTTATGTCGTGTAAGTAATTAATGGTATCGTTTCCATAGTAACGACTCATTCACAGGGACTTGTATAGCAGACGCTTCACACAATGTCAAGTCTAATTATAATTGGATTTTTTTTTTTTTTTTAAATGTGTTGTTATTTAACAAAGAAACATCTTGTAATTGTTGATTACATCTTGAAAGATAAAACTTTATTTAACGCTTATGGAAGGAGTCTCCAGTGTCAGCGAAAGAGTTCAAGCTGTAACTTACGTTATAAGTCTTAAGGATGAAGGACATCGTGTTGTGGTTTCTCATTGGTCTGTTTATTATTATTATTATTATTATTATTATTATTATTATTAAATTGAAGAGAAGTGTTAATTAAATTGAAGTGTTGGCGAATTACTGTAGTATAAGAGGAATAAAACACTTCAGGACATGATGTTACTGGTACATGTTACTGGAGATGTTTATGAAAACTTTATGATATGATCATTCTTAGATCCTTGCATACATTGAGTTTCTTATTTGTGCTTAGAAAATGGAACGCATGTCTGTAACACTCATTAAGTAAAGATCAATATGTACTGTATATTCTAACTTACAATATACATAGAGATACTATGTATATAAAGTATATAGAGTTCGGTTTTAATGTCTGATGCGTCAAAGTCAGTTGCCCACAAATAAAGTATGTCACTCGACTGGGACGACAGCTCGTGCAAGAATAAACCGTTCTACATTTACACTATATCAGTCGTCATAAAGGGCTTATGCAGGTGTCATAGAGCCCAACGGACACGGCACTTAAGCAAAGTATTAATGTTTAATATCAGTGTTAGTCCACGTTAACGAACTGGGCTTTCCCGATGTATGCATTCTGACAGAAAACCAACGACGTTGTTGGATCGCGTGTTTAATACTGAACCACGTGTTCAAGCCGCAAACAACAGACGGCAACAGTTCTTCGACTGAACACAAATACAAACCCGAGATTAAAGCAGAGCACGCATACGACGATGTTCGGCAAACACCGCGTTCAATCTGTCCCGAGGAGGACGAGTGTGTGGTGTTCATCAAAGACAAAAGCCTGGACGCTGTTTAAAAAGAAGCCTGACGCAGAGAAATAGAGCCGTGTGTTGACCGAGAGGATCGGGACAGCAAACAGAGAGCAGCTTGGCCCTGAGCCCACATCTGTCCCCCCGTGCTCTGGCTATTGGGCCAGCAGATTTGAAGGATTGGCCTCTCTCAAGTGGGCTGAAGCTGGCCTTTAGCCTGCTCCGACACAATGTGATAAAAGGTTGTCATTAGCAATGCGGCCGGCATCAAAACCAGAGCTGAACATAGTGAAACCGGGGCTATTTGGGGAATCACAAGGACAGATTAGATGTGTGCATATTTGCGTATCTGTGTCTGTGTGTGTGTGTCCTATCAACTCTAGCTCAGACTGTGCTACTAATCCGAAACTCCAAGAATAAGAAAAAAAAAAAAGAAGAAGGAAAAAAAACCCCACAGGATTACAGGGTGTGTGAACGGGAGAAAGAGGTGCAATAATGTAGCACCTGTCTGGCTTAAAGTCAGAGCCTTTACTACAGTGAAGAATTAAAATGTTAATCTTAGCTTCCTGAGATGAAATACACCCTTCTTATCGGCTCACAAGTGGCTTAAACGGTCTCTGATTACTGAATCCTGAACTCTCATGAACTCTTATGAAGTTTATTATAACGTATGAAGTAAAAGGAGTTCATTGTGACATTGTGGAAGACTTCTATACACACATTTTTATATAGAGTGAGGTCTCTGAATGCAGTCATAAAGCATCATATACATTATTCAGCATTACAGTTTACAGCAGTGTTTATAACGCATTATAAGGTTTCGATTACGTATGTCGAGTGGTAAACTTGTGTACTATGGTTTCATGATAATGGTGTTATAATGTGTTATAAGCACTACTTAAAATGTACTGTATCATGTTGTCAGTTTATAATGCGTAGTAAAGTTCGCTAGAAAGTGTGCTGCATTTTCACTTACAATTACAGCTATGCCTTATAACTGCATTATAACACTGTCTGAACTTTGTTGAGTTTGTAGTTAAACGTTGTCGAACGTATTACTGGGTTTTATTCTTAATTACAGTTCACCCATTATCGGCAATTAAATACAGAAACATTGGTAACAATCGCTATGAAAGTCATATCTATAATAAACTATGAACACATCCGTATCATGTCATAATGAATTCCCAAGGCGTCGGAAACGGTATTATTATTAATTATTTATGATTTTTTAAAATGATGACTGTCTTATTTATAGCTATCTTTAGTACGCATTATGAATTGTTAATACATAGCGCATTATATCACTAAGGCCGACTTTGCATAGTGCATTGTGAGAAGATTATAATGGAGATATATAATGTGCTATAAGCACTACTTATACCACTTTGTAAATGCAGTATAAACAACGATACAAGACTGTAATGCTTTTTCGACAGTTAAATAATTAGAAGGGTTTGCCTTATGATATGCCTTATGAATTCGTTATAACATGTTATGAAGGTAAGCATAAGTTATTATACATGTATATGGCCTTCGTAGAAAGTATTACTGACTCAGGACCTAAACAAATGCTTTTTTATTAAAAGCGAGTGTTGTTTTTTTTAAGTGAAGATGTTTTGATAAGAAGGTAAGTTACTCTAATCCGTGCTTTGTCGTACAGTTAGCATGAGGCTATCATCTGTAACGCCACGTGACGTCATCACGATGCGCTTCCAGTCAAAGCCCTCTTCGATTCACGTGCGTCGAACAGGAGTACAGCTAAAAGGTCTCGTTTACCGACAAACATCACTGTGAAAGACCGCGCAGAACTATTTCGTGCGATTTCGCAAATTCGAGTAGTTTTCCCACAAAAAACTCTGCATCTCAAATTTTGAAAAAAAACAATCACACAAAAAAAAAACCTCCTTTACGGACTGTCTATATATAATAGTATTCATCGATAATAATAAAAAAAAAAGAACCTGATTTAAATAAAAGTTTAAATAAAAGTATGAATTCAGACATGTGAGGGTGTTGTGCTTAAATGTTGTTCAATTTTATACAAAAAGTATAAAAGATATAACCCTGCCTCATGACTCCGCCCCCCAATCTTAATCTTAAGCTTAACATTTGTAGCGTCTCTTACAAATTTCAAACTGTGTAAAAAAGAAAAAAAAGTTTATTTGTTTACTTTTAAATACGTAAATATGGTCGGGTGCGGAAACTTTTTTTTTAATTTTATTCGTTTTTTACCTAGCTACAGGTTCTCATGTGTGTTATTTCTGCAAACTTGAGCTATATGTACAGTACATAACAAAAGCAAATCCAAACAGAGTTAAACCGATTCGCATACAAAGACAAGTGAGGAGTAATCGACTGCGTGTAAGAATGGACACATTTTTACCTAGCTACAGGTTCTCTTCCATTTAACATTACACAAAATTTCATTTTTACACCCCAAAAACAAAAACAAAAACAAAGTTAAACCAGTTCGCGTACAATAATCGTGATGGATTTCTGATGTGACGTTATAACATCAAATTATGTGCTATATATACATAGCAGTCCTTTCACATGCACGAGTACATTTGCTCTTTTAATGTACCTGAAGGATGTATTCTCAAACCCACTGGCCACTTTTCGAGAAAATGAGTTGCTATGTGAAGTAGATAAAGAGTTTGAGAGGGGCTCTTGTGGCCTGAGGGTCTGTGAGTACTCTGGATCTTTCCAGGACCTGTTGCTGGAAGTTCCTGGAGTAAAGCGGCTCCTCTTTAAAAACAGAAACCAGAAAAGCGAGGGAATCGAACAAAAGCCTCTTTTCGCTCAATAGCCTGATCAAAAAGTTGGCCCGATCTGCCTCTGCAATAATCTGTCCCTGAAACCCGACTGTCCTCGGGACTTATTAGCATAAGGACAATAGGGGTGCAACGTACAACGCACTTTACAGTCTATCAGCCCTGAGCAGAGGGGCAATCGCTTTCCCTAAACACCCTCCTCTTTACATCTCTATGGGACAACTCATTAGCTAAGTAGAATCCCCTCTTTTCTCCCTACACCCGGCCTTTTGTGCTACTCTCGGCCTTTGTCTCTTTTAAATGATCCCAAACAAGGCCCATTTTCTGGTTAATACATATTTACAGCCATGTAAGGTTTTTGTGAGGATCCCGTAGTGTTATTCTGCACGCCGTCATTCCTCTGGCCATAAAATCATTAACAAGCTGTTAGGGAGCAATTGAGGATCTATTCGAAATGTAGCTTTTGAAGAGTTCAACGAGTCAGTAACTCTCGGAGCAGACAGATGGTCGGACAACACCATCGCGGTGAATTCCTGAATTAGGTGCGTCAGGATGAAGCCACACCCAGAATTTCCATCTGATCCTGAGCGCAAATGGGTTTTTTTTTTTTTTTGTTGTTGTTTGTCTTTTTTTAGTTCAGATTGAATTTTTAGCTCGCAATACATTTGAGAAGTGTGAGCGATGCAAGCTGTGTATATTTCTTCCTTCAGAGGGAACGTCCGGGTGGTCGGAGTGAGTCCGAGTGCATCATAATGCCAAAATCGTCATTCGTCAAAATCTACGTTTGCGACCCAGGTCTAGACGGAGTCTTTGAGGAAATTTCTGGAAGGAGTTTTCCATCAATGATATCTAAAGCGATATGTAAGAGAGATACAACATTATTACAAATGAGCAACTTGAATAGCAGTTTGTATAACAGCCAATGCTTGGAGGAATGTCTTTATACACTCATCTCAGTTTTTGTCAGTTCTCATAAAGGGCTTATGCAGGTGCTATGTATCCCTATGAACACTCTCATTAGGCGACGTGATAACACTGATAAGAATCTCCACTGTTAGTCCATACTGACACACTGGGGTTCGCTAGTGCACAAATTTCACAGAAAACTGAACTGAAAAAGCGCAAAAATAAATCAACATAGGAAGTAAATGATAAAATAAACAAAACAGGAACTATGGAGCTCCTGAACGTAGGAAACATGCGTGTATAATGTGAATTCGAAGACTGCTAGCTGCACATTACTAGCTACAATAGTACTAGCTCACTTATTCTTACATCATCATTGTGACAAATTTAAACATGAGTCTTGTGTTCGGAAAACGATTTATTAATCTGGCATGTTTTCATTGTTTCTCTTTACGAATGCACAGTCCTGTCACTGACTTCCCAAACCCTTTCTCCGTCTATGATGTGTGTCAGCTAATGAAAGCTGTCCAGTAGTTAAAACACGCTAGCATCTGGCTATGACTCCGTCTCGAACTTTACTCTGCATCCATTTGATAAAAGGACATTCATTTCAGTGACTTTGAAATTGAAACGACGTGTCATCATGTATGCTAGCTCTAACTAGCTTGTATTATATTAGCTTAATAAGCTAATATAAAAAAAAGCATTTATTTTCTAAGGGACAAAGCGTTCTTATGGCAAAAATAACATCGCAAACAAGTTCTAAAGCTTAAACATTAGCATGGCTATGCAGATCAGAGAAGCTAGCTGATAACGTTCCATAGCATGGTCTCTGTGTCTCAGTTCTGTAGGTCTCTCGTTTGTGTCACGATGTACCGGAACAGAATTGTTTTCTGTTCTTGGTATGTGTTGTTTTGAGCATTTCCTAATCACCCTGCCTTTCGCACTCTCTCTCTCTCTCTCTCTCTCTCTCTCACTCCCTCGGTTCTCCTTCTTCTTTGCCTCTGGTAGAATAGACGTCTTTAGTTGTTATATCACTCGAACCTACGTAATAGATGTTTTGATTTTATCTGTGACCTGTTCCAATTGACATTTATCATTCTTTATCAATATTTCTGTGTATATATATCTACTGTCTCTCTCTCTCTCTCTCTCTCTCTCTCTCTCTATCTCTATATATATATATATATATATATATATATATATATACCTGTATACCTATTAGCATATAGCTAATAGGTAACGAATTAAAAATGAACAAAAATCGTTCAGTAAGAGTAAAATGGATCGTCTATTCATAAACTGTTGTCGTTATGATGCTGTCCTTGAGGTAAATAGTTCCTAAGGACGTTTTCATACCGATTAGTGTATCATATGAGTCAGCTCTGTGCTTTGGCTCAGGTTACGTCTTGTATATCAGTTAAGCAGCTCTTATCACAAATACACAGCATGTTTCATTCACTTCCTGAAGATTCGCAACAGATAAGCATGCGATTGTGGTGTTTTCACATGACTGATATACGTAGACTGCACTTGGGGTTTACTAGCACTGCTATATCAGCATGATCAAAATAAGATGATCCCTACACAGTATTTCCAACAGACTCCCAGGAATTTAAAAAAAAAAAAAAAAAAAAAAGCCATAAACAAGACACACCAGTGGTTCCTGATTAAATGGTCTTCTCCTTCTCCTCCTCTTTACAGTAGACCCCAGGGTGAGGGGTCATCAGCCGAATGAAAAGGGCATCTGTGGTGATGCATGAAAGGGGACGAGAGGAGAACAAAAGACAGATTCCCCTCGCCAGCATAGACAAAAGAGCCAGGCACAAGACCGCAAAGATCACCCAAATCATCTCCCGTCCACAATGACAAGCAAACTCGGGACAAGGAGGGATCAGGCGGGGGATCGGAGGGAGATAAGCCCAAGGTCTCACTTGGAGCTTTGAGCATGAGCTGCTAATTCCACTCTGCTTAGCACGCAATTCATTTCCCTGTCGGTCAGTGCAGTGTGGGAACATACGAGGCTGCAGAAGATCAGCAGCAGCTTAAACGACGAAGAGGTGGAAAGCAACACTGAACAGATGTCATCATATTGTATGAGAACGAAGACACCAAACACACCATCATAGCTATGAGAACTTTGAGGAATCACGGCTGAGGAATAAGTAAGGAGTAAAACATGACCGTGTGTGTTGTTATAGCAACACAATAATCATGAAAGTATTTTACTCTGATCATACCACAATTTTTTGCCAACAATTGCAATATTTTATTTATTTAAAAAAAATTACACATCAGACTTTTTTTTTTAATCCATTTAACACTGCGGAACATCGGCCAAACAAGTTCGTTCCTGTTCTCGCTTACGTTATAGCAGCTGTAAACGGCCGTTCCCTCACCGGCGTCAAATTTATTTTCTCCTGAAGTTAATAAGACAACAACAACAACAAAAAATGTTACAGAAAATGGACAAAGCGTAAACTCCTCTGTCCTGAAAATGTCAGAAAACTTAGTTACAGCTGTTACAAAGCGCTGACACTGGCGACTCCTTCCATAAATGTTCAATAAACGTCTACTAGAACTGATTTATTCACATCAAAATGATAACGTATTAGAACGAATGCATTAATGAATAAAATCTTTGATTTGCAAAATGCGCTGTTGTCAGAGCTGCTGGTATAGGAAATGAATCGACCAATCAGAATGCAGAATTCTTAACAGGCGTCATTTTATTTTTGTTTACGGCGACGAAAACACGTGATTTAACGCAGAAACGGAGGAAAATATGAAACGTTATAACACTCAATTAGCAGCTAAAAATGTTAGTTTGACTGCAGTTAATTTATATCAAAACAAAATGAAAATATCTTAAATGCAGGTGAAATGATGTAATATTTAATCAAAGATTATGAAATAATTAAAAATAATAATAATTAAGCCTATCTCTAGACATGTTTATTCATTTATTCAAGTTCAAAATAGTCTTAGAAATTTGTACAATTTCTAGAAATGGGCTTAATATGATCGTAATTTTCAAATTTGTTACTTGGGATTTATTTTATTTTTTGTGTGCGTGCTCAGCAGTATGTGTTATAAAAGTACTGACAATACCTGCGATATAAGTGTGTTGTGATTGTGACTTTATCATGACATCGATATCGTCATATCACGCCGTATGCCATTGTCATATGCGTCGTTCCTTTAGAAACCTGGATTATAAAAATCAATAAACATTTATTTGGAGGTCTCACTGGTCATGCTGCTCATCATTTTCAGTGTAATCCAGCAAATATACAGAAACCATGGATGTCCAAAGGAATTTTCCGTCCAGTTAAAGTTAATTCTCTTACTTACCATTTCCTCTCCAGGTATAATTAGCAGGTTAGCTTTGCTTTGTGAGGGGCTTCATTCACTGAGTTTTTAAGTCTATGCAATTCAAGCACGTAGCGTGATACTTTTGTTAAAAAAAACAAAAAAAATGGTTTGTTGACATGCATGGGTCTTAATCCAGACTTATGGGAAAAGAGGAAATTCTTTCCCACAACAACAACAAAAAAAAAAAAAAGGGAACAATATAGCTATCCAAGCCGAAAACGACGCCCCTGCTGACTTTTACATTACAGCCAATGTAGCAAGAAGCTAATGCCCGAATAGGCTTAGCTAGTAACAAAAGTATCCAATCTCCGGGAGAGCCAGACAGTGGTTTGGGTTCTATTAGAGCACCTGCCAGAGAGCTCAGTGGCCCAGGATCTCCTCTTTTCCGGTACACAGCTCAGGAGGACTAGATTAGGCTCCTGGAGGGCAGCCATCCTATCTGCCCCATGCTCCCCTAGTGCTTTTCCATAATGGCTGCCCTACAGGGCATCAGGTCCTGAGTCCACAGCCCTGCAGCTACGCTCAAAGCCAAAGAGGATCTGTCTCTCCAACCCTTCAATTATCTCGTTCTGGATTCTGGAGCCCAGATCACACCAACGTCTACACAACTAACCAGCACTTCTCATTCACCGTAGATCTATTCTTATGTCCTTTTTTAAAAAAAAATACCAGTGTTCATTGGATTTCTTGCGAAGTCATAAATCTTTTTGACAAAAAAGTACATTATAATTCTAGTTATATTTTATTCTAATCAACTTAAACGGTTTGTTCATTTCAACCTAAAGCTTTTAGTCTGTTTTCAGTGAATTAATCTTACATGGTTTAACAAATCACTAAGAAGAAGAAGAAGAAGAAGAAGAAGAAGAGGAAGAAGAAGAAGAAGTCCTCTCTCCTCTTTTTTTTTTAAGCGAGTTTATATAAAACGTATGAATACATGGATATAGCCTGCTCTGGCCTCTGATCTTCCCGACACGTGACGAAAAGCTTCAGCCCTGGCGTATGAGTGATCGTCTAAAGCCAATCGATTGGCCGCCGGTCACAGATAAGTTAGTGGTAGTTTCTGCAGCCAGCAAAATGACCTGCTCTCCATCAATCTCTGTCCTCTCATTCCTTCATGACACACATGCTGCCGGATTCCTCCGTCCGACTCTCCTCACACAACAAAGACGACAGATGCTACCATCGGCACTCTTTATGAAAGAGGCCACTCGAGCAAGCGCCGAGGCTTTTTAATCTTCACTTAACACTGAATACATCTGACAAAAATATGGACCGACTTCAGAGGAACACTGGCCTGAAGATGTCAAAGGTTTATATGGCCTTATAAGCGTGTCGTAATCCCTACGTACCACTGCTGTGTGATCAGTGTTTGCTCAATGTTCAAGTTTTACCTGCTAATACCAATGATATCGAATTATCCTGTAAAATGTTACATTGTGCAAGTGGGATGTTCATAGAGCTACATAACACCGACATACAGAAAGCCTCTGAAGATTACTGACATAAACATGTACACAGACTTATTCCAACAGATGTCAGTAGACCTAAAAATTGCTTTTCTATAACTTGATCTCAAGTTGACATGAAAAGCATGCCACAGTAATGTTTCATTCATAGTGCTACATGACATGTACATAAGCCCCTTATGGCACCTGACATAAACCCACGTAAGGCTTATTACAATAGACGTCAGATGACATAAAACTTATTTCTTAATACCCAAGTCAAATCACAGATTTCTGTTGACTTGAGTTATTACACTTACATTACGATGTCGCACGATGGTTATAACGAGACATAGCCTGCCCAGAAAACAAGATGTCTGAAAATTTCACCTAATGCTGATGTTCATAAATGCACATAATACCATAAGCCCCTCATGACAACAGACATAGACTTACGTGTGATGTAGCTAGGCAGTGAGTTTGAAAATGATGAAAATGATGTCTTAATTTACTTAAGGGTGAATGTTCATGAAGCTACATAACATCTGCATAAGCCACTCGTGACTACTGACATAAACCTATATGAACGTTTACAAAGATCTGTTCCAACAGACTCCACAGACATAAAAGCTGCCTTCCTATGTCCTATGTATTTCCAATGTCAGAGTCAAGTCAAAAATTAGGGTTGTTATGACTGATGTTCATAATGCTACATAAGACCTACATAAGCCTCTCAAGACTACGGACATAAACCTACATAAACATGTACACGGACTTATTCCGACAGATGTCAGTAGACATAATAATTGCTTTTCTATATTTTGACGTCAAGTTGACATAAGGTTGTTATGACTGACTTATGTCAATGTGCCATGTCAGGTAATTATGCACAATTTATCTGTGTCTAAATTAGAGTTTATTTGACAACTTTTAGGGTTTTAATACGGAAAAAATGGCAACAATTCCTATAAAGAGATCAAATCTACAGGATAACAAACTATGTACACATTCATATCATGTTATAATGCATGTATAAGGCATTAAGTACATTGTTATAATTATTTCTATTTTTAAACAAATTATCTTTTAAAGCTATTTTTATGATGAATTATGAATCCCCACTTGGCGTATTGCGTTCTGAGACGATATACTGTATGAGGTGTTAGAATGTGTTATAAGCACTACTTTTAACAATTCATAAATGCATTGAAAACCAATGCTACGAACTGTAAAGCCTTTTCCTAAATAGTTATAACGATGCATATAACACCTAATGCATATCATAGCATGTTATGAATGTACTTGTAAAGGAAAAAAGTTAGTGTACACGTGGCCTTCGTAGAAAATTTGATCAAAGAGCTCTTTGAATGTTTACGTAGGTTTATGTCAGTTGTCATAAAGGTCCCACGCAGCCTTGTGAGCATTTTATACACCCTTAAAGTGTTTTGTTTGAGGAAGAAGAAACGTTAAAAAAAAAAAAAAAAATAGCACATATAAGACTGCAGATCAGCTTATTTTATGTTCAGGGTTTGTTTTCTGTGTAAACCAGGTGGAAGGTGATTATGATATCAAGGCAGGGGTCCATGGGATGGGGGAGGAAAAGCACCTGCATCCATACCTACACACACACACACACTTACCTTAAGGACAGGACGCAGGGGGTTGAGCGCCATGCTGGCGGGGTCCTGCAGGGCTATTCACAATTAGATTTAATTGTTATAATTACGCTGACAGCATGCGGCTACGGCTAGAAACAACACGACTGACAGATAAGCAGAGGTTTTAAACAGCCGACAGATGGACGGCTTTACAAGCGGTGAGGAAAAAATTGTTCGGATCAATATTTTAGAACAGACATTGTGATTTTGAAAGATTCAAAACACTTAATTGTACATGTATTTGTATTTAAATTTATTTATTTCCCTCATGTAGCCAATTCTCTCCAGTACATTCATTTATTATTTACTGCATGAACATACTGCCCAACGTCCTGAAAATCTCATTAGAGAAATCCGTAATGTTAAACCCCAATTAGCAAAATGCATCACATGACCATTTGTCTTCTTCAGCAGCAGATATTATTGTCAAGTTGAAGCAATCATTTTCTTTGACTAATATCCCATATTGGAAAATAAGGACTATAGTCTTTACCACTGGACCTTTTATTTATGTCCTAGTCATATTGGATTGTATTGAATTGAATTTTATATACTTTTGAAACATGTAAATGAAAAATTGTGAAACGTGTAGCTCTCGTCCTTAAAGTTCAATAAACTCTAGGTAAGCGCTTATGTAGGTCTTATGTAGCCTTGAAAATGAAATCGCCACTAAGTCACATTGATATAATTGTTATTCCAGTGTTATTACACTGTGTATTAGTTTCACATCAATACCCGTTCATCCTCATCTTTTGGACGTCTTAAATCAAACTCACTTGGTAAGCTATGTCACATTATAACCGTCATAATCCTCTTAACATTGCAGAATGACACTAAGCTAGAAAGTCATTTAACATGACATTCTAATGTAAGTCAGTCATAACAGCTTTATGTCAGCAAAAATCTGTGACTTGACATCAAGCTTGAGAATTCTTGTGAATAAGACTTATGTAGGTTTATGTCAGTTGTTATGTGGGGCTTGTGTAGGTGTAATAACATGCTGTGACGTAGTGATGGGTTTGTTCATAGGGATACGTAACACCTACATAAGCACCTACATAGACTGTAATGAAATGTAAGGACTAGAGCTAAAAAAAAATGTTGAGCTAAACTTTACTTAAGGGTGATATGACGCTCATAAAGCTACATAACATCTGCATAAGCCTCTTATGACTACTGCCATGACGCTATATGAACATTTACAAAGATTTGTTCCAACAGACTCCAACAGACTAACACGTCAACGAAAGGTCCAAGCTAGTGATAAAAACACGTTTTATTAGTTTATACGTGATATTAGTCAAAGCAAATGCATTAATCGACTCTATCAACAAACAAAACGGCAGCTGTGTTCAAATTGACAAAAGCCTTGATCTTTTGTAGAAAGGAATCCCACTATCGGAAATGAAACCGCAAAGTCCACCATGAGCATGAAAAAAAAAAAAACCCTAAAAAACAAAAGAACCACCGTTTTTTTTCCCGCACCACTATCACAGAGCTCCTTGCGTGGCCGTGTGTTGTGATCATTACACATTAGAGATCTTGGTGGAATGGCCAGCGTGGCAAATCTGTTGTCCTCCATCATCTTGAAAGCTGTGTCCAATCGTATTCATCCTCAGCAGCAGGTAGCCCACTCGACTCGGACACCGCGTTACGATTGGTCGGCGCTCTCTGACCAGGCCATGGGTCATCGGCCTGGCCGTACAGAGGCCACGTTCCTGACTGAAGTGCTCCAGCGTGGCTGAAACAGTGATTAATGAGTGGTCAAGGCAGAGGCAGCTCTGTGGCACGACACACCCGCTGGGCATGAGTCCGGAAAACAGCGAGGTCTTTGTCCGCCGAAGCTCGCTCTGTTCATGATGTGCGATATGTTCCTGTCAACCTGTAGTCATACACTCCACTCCAACTCTCAGGCTTTAATACATCAGGAATCACACACTTTGCATGATGTGATGAAGCGGAGTTGTTCTAACCGCTCTGAAGGTGATCATTTTCCCATAACAGCATGCTCTGAAGTGTTTTATTCGTCTTACACCACAGCAATTTACCAATAATCACAATTCTTTATTAATTAATTTATCGTTTACGTTATGTTACGTCCAGGAAACAAGGCAGCTCTTTGTTACTTGTATTTACGTTATAGCCGTGTAAACAGTTGTTCAATCTCATTTTTCTCTCTTAATAAGACTAAAAATGCAGCTTGATACTAAGAAACCACAAAATGCGACTTCCTGTTAGAGAAGTGCAGTATGTTCCTGCACGTCAATCTGCACCCGTACATTTCACTTAAACCCCATGTCAGGGTTAAACGAGTTCTTTTTTTGTTTGTTTCTTTCTTTCTTTTTGTGGGCGTACGTAAAAATTGTATGTCACTGAGACAAATTGACTTTGAAGTCGCAAAGCTACGTTTTCATCATGTGGCGTAGAAACCTACCCAAAGGCTAAGGGTGTATCTCATCCAACGTTATTATGCGTAATTTCTCTAATGCCAAGTGAATCCGTAGTGTTAGCGCAGTATTAGAGTGGTATTAGCGTAGTATTAGCGCACATCAGAAGGAGCTGAAAGCGAGCTGTGATTTCCCTGAAGGCTGTAGCATATTAAGAGCAGATGTTTCGTTTTCACTCATTTTTCATGTTAAGACACATGTTCCTACCAAGGAAATCTTTTCTTTGTTTTCAATTATCTCACACTAAAAACATTAAGTTCGCCAGTTTCCAGTCTTGCGTAACTTTGAATGACGAAATCCTGTTTGAGATGAACCTCTTGACGACATGCGATGAATAAAATTACCGCAGCTATCGTGAATCTCTGCATACTGCAAACATTCGGAGCTCTGCAGCTGCTTCAGTGTGTGGGTGGACTGTTTGTCTCCGGTGGACCTCAGAAACAGGCCGAGAACGCTCCGCACCCTTTCAGCTAATTGGCCGTGGGATGGCCTTAAAAATTATTGACAGTTGTGTGATATACTGCCTGCAGTATTGTTTCTTTGGGCCATTGTGTGTCACAGTAAATAATCCCCCATGCTCTGAGTATAGAGCGCGTCCTGCCTGTGGAGCAGCATGGCTCCTCGGGTGACAGAAACGCTCTGCGGGGTATCGGGGTCTTCGGGAGCATCCCGCTGCTGCAAATTAGCCGTCGCCTGGCCTCTCT
Source organism: Stegophilus panzeri (assembly GCA_024331685.1). Lineage (NCBI taxonomy): Eukaryota > Metazoa > Chordata > Actinopteri > Siluriformes > Trichomycteridae > Stegophilus > Stegophilus panzeri. The sequence goes on along the minus strand of JANDJT010000012.1, from coordinate 2,552,866 downwards.
TTCTGCCGCTGTCAGGCGCAGGCCCCTGATGAGAGATTTGTTGATATGATAACTTGATTAGGCCTCAAGTCTGAAGAACTGGGTGACAGAGAACCAGCAGAGCACAGAGAGGCATGGGTCCTGCCCCTTAACCTCTACTCAGAAGACCAACACTTCCTGAAGGGTTTTACTCCTTTAATAGCACAGCAATTTACCAAGATGAGCCATTTTTTTATTCATTATAGAACAATATATTATTTCAAGCAATTTCCATTCCTATATATTTATCCACCTATTGCAGGGGTACTCAGTAGGCGGACTCCGGTCTGGATTGGACTGGTCCAAATCCGGACCGGAGTCTCCCTATTGAGATCTTACTCTTTGTGCTAGTTATCCGACACCTGAAGCACCAAACATATGTGCTTAATTTGCAACGAGACATTGGCGAGCGTTAATATCGGTTGCGTTAAGCGCCAAACATTTTGGAGTTTTTATTCTTTATATACAGCGTTCTGTACTTGATGGGACATACACTTGCTCACTCATCCTTCTGTGTAGACCTTCATCAGTAAATGGACCACAAAGAATTAAATTTGTGTACCCCTGGCCTGTTGTAACTTTAACATATCGTTCACGGGGATCTTTTAACTGCTTCGATGGAACCCAATTTGGGAGGAACGCTTTCACGATTGCCGCACCTACAACCTGGAGCAATCTTCACGACGTTTCGGAGGTTAAGTCTTTCAATCCTCTTAATGACTAACTGCAGGTAGGAACTAAAATTGCGAGCGGGGAACTGAAGAAACGTCGCACCGGAAGATTGGTCCGAGGAATCATTCGAGCCAATCGTTTGGATTTGTCACTTTACCGCGTCATAGAATGTTGCTTATCACCGTCGCCGTAATCACGGCTCCGTGTCGCTCTCGTGCGTAGAAAACGAACCTCGTCTGTCGCTCGCTAGTGTCGAGCTCGGTTTAGATCTGTCTCGGTCTCGGATTGTAAAAGAGCTACGGCTTTAAATGACAGATAAATCTCTTCACGCACTTTTTTTTCCTCAGAGTAATCTGGTCATGTTAGTGTCAGGAGGAGGGTTTTTTTTTCCTCTTATCCTGCTCATTAAATTGGAATCTGAGAAGATTTATATCAAAATCCGGGATCAAACAGTCACGGAGCTGCTCTTGTGCAGTGGAGGGTCATACCCCTCTTAATTTAAAGAAAGAAAAAAGAAGAAAGAAATTAATGCACAGGAAAAACTGCCATAATGAGCTGTACTATTCACTGATCTGGATCACGATCAGGCCACACCCTAGCTGTCCATGCACACACACACACACGCACACACACACATACACACAAACACATGTTAACCTGACCCTGTGGCTCCCAGCTGCCCCGAAAACACACACAAGCCCTAGACAGGATGTAGCACATGTGTATCATATTAAGGACGTCTCTTCCCAGGACCTCTAGGTGCTATTGGATAAACAGCTGCCCCGTTCTGAGGGCTCAGACTCCCTGAGCTGATATTTCACACATCTGTACCAGGCCCAGCACAGGTGGGAATGCCTTCATACGGGATAAGTACAAGCCACTGTTGTTTCTTTCCACACTGTGAACAGGGACAGAGGAAGCCATTCAGCTAGTAAAAGGCTCATGTGGTCACACCGGGTCAGGACACAGAGACAGACGTTGAGGTGCTTCGAAGACGCTGCTGTAAATCTGGATGTGCAAGAAATTCAGAGATTTCTTACAAAGGCTGTAAGGAAGATAAGTCAGAGATTAGCTAGATCTGTGAACTACAGGACTACAGCCATTCCCTTAGATCCCAAATACTGCATACTGATTAGCTTGTGCAATATTTTGCTTTTTTTCAGCAAGTTGTACTGTCTACAAACCCGGATGTTTGCGTCAAATGGTCATGTGATCATGCACCATCGACCATTCATGGCCTCCAAGCGGTCGAAAAGGCACTGGATTAGAGGAGAGATATCGGCTCTTATTTCAATTTGGAACAATTTAAAAAACACAATAATAATGATAATGATAATAAACATATGAAGTATACGTGAAGCATCCATTTTTCAGTTTGTGACTCGGGAAGGGTTTAATTACTTTCAGAGGGGCATTGATATGCACACTTCAAGACTAGGGTCAAACATCTTTTTTTTTTACCAACATGAGGCAACATCTGCATGGAAATCCACGAGCATCTGTATGTTATAGGTAATTGAGCCTGAAATTTTCTCAGAGACAGAGAAGACAGAGAAAAACACTGACATGGCTGATAGGAGCACCTGTAAAATAAGAAATTTAAAATAAGAAAAACGCACACTAGTGCGTTTTCGTTTTAAAACGCATAACTGTTGCTACGGTTACGCCTGTCGTCTACACTACTCCGGTGTTTTCCACCCTCGAAAACGGGAGACTTTCAGAAACGCCGAAGACCCCGTTTTAGTTTGAAAACTCCGGGGGCGTGTTTCGGTGTAAACGGACCAAAACGAAGACTTTTGAAAACGAAGGCGTGGCTCCGCCCACATTCGCACCCTGAT
>JANDJT010000012.1:2517815-2529452 GCA_024331685.1 Stegophilus panzeri | reverse complement strand
ATATTTCTGTAAAGCTGCTTTGAGACAATGTCTATTGTAAAAAGCGCTATACAAATAAAATTGAATTAAATTGAATTTGGAAATGCCAATCAGCCTACAGTGCATGTCTTTGGACTGGGGGAGGAAACTGGAGTACCCAAGGGAAACCCCCAAAGCATGTGGAGAAAATGCAAGCTCTGCAGTGGTGGGATTTGAACCCACAACCCCGAAGTACAACGCAAGCGTGCTAAACGCCAAGCCATTAGTCGACAAAATTCAAACACATTAGTCATTTAAACCACCATGACTCTGACCAGAAGCATTTAATAGGTATGTAAAAAAAAATTCCACAATTTGGAAAAATAAATGTATTGAGGCAACAATCACAAATCGATTATAAAGTCATTATAAAATGATGGCATATTTGTTTATATTTGAAACAATTCACATTTGCATTTATCGACGTGTAAGCAATTGAATAGTCTATCAAGGCGATTTGTACGATACTTTTTTCAAACAGTCCTTCTCTGTGAAGTAACGGTAGGCCTGTGCCAGATTCTGAAACGTTTGTCATCTAAGATCAAAAGCTAAATCGTAAAAAGCTAAATAGTATCATATGGTAGCAGATTCAGTGGCTTCGTCAAATATTAAATATCGAATCGTTGCCTTATAATCATATGGTGAGGTTTACACCCCTATCCTGAATGAATGCAGTCTCATTCACAGCGCCGCACAAGCAACGTGTACATACGCATGTCACTGAACATGGTCTTTCTTTGTCCTGCAAGCTTCATATCTAACCATTTGGATTCAATTAAAACCCGTCTATGCCTTTTCATCCAGATACAAACACCTCTACTTTGAGACATAAACCTGAAGTTGGGTATAAATGCATAACTTCTCCATTCATTTGTTTTAAAACGTCTCAAAATGAGTCTCTCTCCGTAGGTCTGATCTGATGAGATAATTTACATAAATGTACGTGATTTTTTTGATTGGAAGCTGTGCAAGTTCTTGAAAAACCCGGGGTCACTGAATTACGAACACATTTTCTGCACACATCGACACATCGGAGTGATATGGAATTTTTCTTTGCGGAATATTATCTGACAGGACGTTGTTTTTCTTGGAACCATGGTTAGTTCTTGGAAATATATCCACGAAGCTCGACTCCCTGAAGAAGTGCTTATGGTGATATTCAAGTTAAGGGCCAGATTAAGCGAGTCAAGTGAGAGTTGAAGAAGCTCAGCTCGGGCCCGTCGTGTGTTAGCGCGAAGCCGTGGATGAGTACGGCTGAGCCACCCTGAGGGCCAGACAAAGACATGAGCCACTCTGGTTAATGTGCCTCTCGAGTCAGGAGAAGAGCTCAGAGAGGCGGCAGCGTGGGGGTCCATCGGGCTAGCGAGCCATCGAGCCACCGCGCCATCACTCCACCGGCCCCCCATTGTCAACGTGGCAGGGTAGAGGAGCAGGAAAAGACGGCCTCCATTAGGACAGCTAGAAAAGAGCTTTACTGTGAGGCTCGGATGGCAGACCAGATGTGGTGATGAGTAAGATAGAGGATGGGGACAAAAAAAAACAAAAAAAGAGGAGAGTAGGGAGGGCAGTTTCAGTGTATTCAGAAAGATGGAGGAAGGGGGGAGTCTTTTCTTTTCCCGCACCACTTCCTTTTAAGAGGGCTTTTCCGAATGCTGTCTTCTGTCCTCCCATAGCAACCTGTGTGGCAGCCGTGCACTTTTTTCTTCTTCTTCTTTAGCCTCCCTGGTAGGCCAACCTCCCCGTTCTGGCTAGTAGCTAAAGTTTCTGCTCCAGTAGGCATGGACAAGGCTACCATTAACTGCGGCCCTGTGTGAGGAGCACGTGGGACAAAAGGCGCAACACGGCATCCCAGCCCTCAGACAAGGCTGGAAACAAATGTTACAGGGCCTCGGCAGAATAGAATCATCCGGCCGATGTCACTGAATACATTTACCTACCTCAGAGCGCTTTCAGGCGCCTGCCTTTGTTTTACGCTGAGAAGAAGGGGAGGCGTGAATGAAGGGGTGGGATGGGGGTCCGGCGAATGATGAGAAATAGCGCACATCTCCACAGTGACCATCCGAAATGTTTCAGATGACAAAAACAAAAATCCCCTTCCACTCTCACGTCACTCTCAGGACACAAGAGCTGCCGTTTCTCCAAAACAAGCCAATTGTTTTGTCTCGTCTTGTTGGTTTTTTTTTTTTTTTTTACGTCCTGTCCTCTACTAACGCGAGCTCTACACTAATTACACATTTTAAGAGGGAGTGTAAACTCTCCGTGTCAAACTCTCGAAGCTTCTGTGAAGAGTTTGTACAAATCATTATGAAACCAGTTTTGTCAACAAACTGATCAAAAGCATTTGTTCTGTCAGTGTTTATAAACCTAAAGAACACCGGGCTCATAAGAGTCAGACAAAACAAGGACATGAGCCTTACTAAAGGAAGAAATGTGTTATGTCTTGTGCAGGTCTTGTTTGTAAAGAATTTACACTTGAAAAGAATGACCTCAAATCAGCTTCTTACATTGAGGGTGTAATTATTAAAAGCATTAAAAAAAAAAACAACGATATCTCAGAAACGCGTATCGTGATGATTTATCACGGTATTGATATTTTATCATCGTATCGCCCAGCCCTAACGTCAACTTACGCTTTTGAACGTGTAATGAAGGTCCGCTTAAATACTGCGATACTACACAAACAAATGAAATTTCTTCTGATTTCAGGTCATGTGAGGAATTTGTAATAAAATATCTTGGTATGTGGGAAATTAATGATCAGCAATCCCATGGAAAGTCATGACTTTGTAGTTTCGACTGAGAGATTGTGTTTTTCTTTTTTTTTTGTCCTGGTAATCTCCACAATCCACTGGCTTTGATTCAGTCATCTTTTCACTGATATTCTAATCCATTTGCTCTTTGAGGCTTTGTAGAAGTCACAGTCTGAAGTCGGACGCACAATGATAACTTGCTGGTGTATGACATTAAAGGTTTCGTAAGCCGCGCCATACTCGAATGGGTCGCAATTCTGCGCTTTAGCCTGTGGAAGTGTGTGTTTTCAGCCTGGTTGTCATGGCAATTTTGTTTCCTTCTCCTCCTCCTCCTCCTCATCCTCCACTTCAACATACACACACATATATATATATATATATATATATATATATATATATAATTCCAAAAAATTCCAAATCAATTCCGATTGCAAACTTAGAAAGATGTTCTGTTGTGTTATTTTGTTTAATAAGGTGTGATCATGTTTCAAGGGCAAAAAATAATAAAAGTGTAGCTTAATATATGATTAGTCTTTTACATTACATCACTTTTACATCACATTCTGATTGGACGTTATAATTTCTATAGTAACAGCTTGTTCACAGGGACTTCCAGATGATCTATGTAAATAAACCAAGACTAATAATAAATTAACAAAGACAAGAGTGTGTGTGTGTGTGTGTGTGTGTGTACATGTAATCATTGATATGGTGAAGGTTTCAATAAGGAGATGTTTATTTCACATTTATGGAAGGCGTCTCCAGTGTCCCAAAGGCATAAATGGGCACAAGTGCTAGGACAAATACACAGAGACAAATGACAGAACTTAGACTAGCTGTGTCCCTGCTGTAACTGACATAAAGTATATTTTCCCTTCTAGTGGTTTCTAGCTGTAGCTTAAACACTACAAATGACAATATTATTAATAACACTATGAATGATGTAGCAATGTGTCTGTAAACTATGTTGTTTGTTCCTTTTATTTACTGATAAAAATAACTCAGTTTTATGTAGTTAGTGGACGTTAGCTTAACCTTAGCTCTAGTGTTAGCAATCCTACAATGTTGTCTCAGAAGGTTCAAAAACATTTTTCTAACATGAATTTGGGATGCTAGTTAAACTTAAAATGTCTGCGTTTGGGGTAACGCAATGCCACGTTCTGTATCCGTATTCAGATTTAAACCCAGTGTGGGCATGGCTTAAACCGGCTCATAATATTTACTACGAGTAGCCAAATTTAAACTATCATGACCCTGACCAGGCAGTTACTAAGGATGAATGAATGAACGAACGCTGTAAATGTATCTTATTATGTATATTAATGAACATAGTCTTTCTTTGTCCTAAGAGCTTCATATGGGGGCAGTGGTGGCTTAGCGGTTAAGGCTCTGGGTTACTGATCGGAAGATCAGAGGTTCAGGCCCAGGCACTGTTGGGCCCTTAACTCACTCCGCTCCAGGGGCGCAGTATCACGGCTGACCCGGAGCTCTGACCCCAACTTCCTAACATGCTGGGGTATATGAAGAAAGGAATTTCACTTTGCTGTAATGTATGTGATCAAATATATCATATAAGACTCATTATATCTTTATATATTGTATCAGACCTCTCGCCATATGAAAGTAAAAACTCCATATGAAACTTTCTGCTGCATCCAATCCTGATACAGACCTTTAGTCTCAACCCGACGCCCTATAAAACCAGGACTGATGCACCTCCTGTTCATATCTGTATTCCTATCTGTTTAGAACATGTTATTGGTTCATTCTGGATAATGAATTCATATTTGTTTACATCCTTAATCTGTATATACGCTGCATTGGATTGAAAAGGACTAAAGTGTTCTATTATTCTCATACAAGCCACAATCAGATGAACTTTTCAGTCAAACGACTGTCACGAACCTGGTGTCGACTTTATTAATGGGACGAGACATGTAGACATAATCAGGCGTAATTAACATGCTAAATGAGACGTCTTTTATGCTTCTGGCACCTGCATTGTAGCTGCATGCTGCCTAACTAGATTATGTTGTAGATTTTTCCACTTTTCCCAACGCACATAAACGTTGTGTTTGACGTATCTGAAAAGGACCGACTTGTCACTGTGTCAACAAAAAGGCAGACAGGGCCCGGCCTGGTGTACTGAGAAAAGGGACAGAGCCTCAAGCAGACGGCGTCCTGTCCTCCCTCAGTGGGCTTGTGTCACTTCTGACAAATTGGGCCCTTTAGCCAGACTACCTGTGTGGATTCTGAATGTATTCCCTGACTGACTTCACGCCCATAACAACCCCCCCTTCACCTCTCCTTGTTTTTTTTTCTTGTTTCTATAGGCCTGCCTCTCTGCTCTTTCTGTCTCTTTCCAACATCGCTCTGTCTCAAGTGGGCTGGATGTATCCTGGGAACCTTGCAAGCGGCACTACGGTGCTCCGAATTAGCCCTTATTAGTCTGCATCCTGACAACCAGACCAGCAGCGACTTGTCAGAGGAGCCACTGCTGACAATGAGAGTGCTCTTAACAAGCCAAATAAAGCAGGAAGGAAGGTTTGCCAAGCAAGTGGAGTTAAGTGCACCCTCACACACACACACACACACACACACACACACTAGTAACACATAGTAAGACTGTTATCCATGTCAGAACATTCCAGTGCATGATTATTAATCAGGCTAATTTGTGCTTACACCTAAATCTATCTAAGTTTAACATAAAAAACAAAACAAAAAGAAACCTGTTTAATAAAAGTTTATGTAAAAAAAAGGCCATTTTCCCCATTTTCAGATGTCGGACACATAAACTATATCTTATTCAGATTCAATTCTATAAAAATGTCATCGCACAAACAATCTGATTTATAAACAATAGCGGGGTTTAATTGATCGGGTCGTTTGAAGATGTCGCTACAACCTTCAAAGAATATTAGAGTTTCATAGAATCTACGAAGTTCCATTCGTTTGCTTTCACGGAGTTCAGGTGTGAATAAATTTTGCGAGCAGAACCAAAGACAGTCAATTATTCCAAGACTCAGCATGTCTGGACAAAAAGTCGAACAGTTCCACTATAAATAAAGAGCCAATAAAGTCCCCTAACGCTCTCGCTCTCGCCAAAACCACACGGCCCTTACGCAGGCATTCGATTAACTAACTGCACACGTCCGAAAGTTTACGAAGTTTCGGTAAACTTTAAATCAGGATTATTAGGAAAATGCCAGTTTGCTGTAAACTGTAAGAAGATGTTTTTCCCTTTTTCCATGTGTATTGTTCGCTGATGGGGAATTCGCATCATCCACCAGTAGGCAGGCATGAGATTTTACACTATATAATACTTTCCCAACTGGATTACAGTGTAACTGACTTTTAATGTTTATGGTTGGTGAGTCAGCTAGCTTCCTAGCAACCAGGTCGCTAGGTTGGCAGGCAAGTGTAAAACTATGCATATATAAGATTTACTTGAAGTGCAACTATGAAGCTGGCAAACAGAGAATTTAGTTTAATGTTTCAGGGGGGGGAAAAAAAACCTCAAAAGTACAGCTCATTTAGAAAGTTATCCTCTTAGAAAAATGGTTCCTCAATAGTTCTTGGAATAGTTAAGAGTTCTTAACTTAAACTTGAAGAAGGAAATCTTTTGTTCCAGGGTTCCACATAAAAACCCCTTTAAGGGTTCCCCCTGTGAAACAAAGGGAATACCTGAATACTCTCTACGTTTCTAGGAAACTTCTTAGACTGCTCTACAAGGTTCCGTCTAGAACCCTAAAATGTCAGCAGTTTGTCTCTTTGGGGAAAACCTTGAAAGGTTCTATGTAAAACTTTACAACCGAGGATTTCCCTGCCTAAGACAGTTCCAAGTAGAGCCCATTTAGAAACCTGCAATTTCTAAGATTCTTGGAATAGTTAAGAGTCCATAGCTTCTCTAGGGGCTCTACCCCTGGTAGGGGTTGTAGGGTCCTACATAGAAACATTAATGGTCCTTTAAGATCCTTTTAGGGTTCTAGATTTAACCACTGCTAAGAGTGTAGAGCTGTTTAAAATCCAATCCATAAAAAAACTTTGAGGAAAAAATAAAAGGTTAATACAAGGTTAGATCCCTCTTTAATGGGTAACCATTAAAGTTCTCTATAGAACACAACAACAGAGTTTCCCTTTAAGAAATGGCTCTTAATGGAACCCCTTTAGGAAATGGTTGACTATTTAATAAACCCTTGAGGAACCTTTGTTTTCTAAACTTGAACCTGCGAGTGACAAAAGGATAGAAGGTTCTTGCAACTGACAGAGCAGTGAAATCTAGACAACGTTCCCTCTCACATGAACTCATTACCCAGTAATTTACGATTCCACCTCCAACTTCCTGTCCTCCATCCACAGAGCATCCTGGACCAGAGCCACATGTGGTTTTCAACAACAACAACCCCTTATTTTTCCTTGCTGAGACAGCAGCTGAGGCATTCAGGTTTGGTGGCTTGTTTGCTTTCAAGTCCTTTTCCCAGCAGTTCATTAAAACCAGAGATTAAGAGGAGCCTGACAGGAGCCAGTGTCCACCTTCATTCCTGTATGATACTGCCACTGCACAGGAGGCCAGGGTTTAATTTCAGATGACTCACTCGCTCATAAAGCACGGAACCCTGCAGGGGATATGACGCCTCCTCCACAGGGTAGGAATGAGGTCACGACTCTGTCACTGCACACAATTCATTTGGATCCAAGCTTTGTTAATTCTTACTTTAGTGTGGGCTGTGTGAGATGAACCAGACTTGCCAGTTGGTTTTACCAGTCAGGAAAGAATCGGTACAAAATTGTTGATAGTCGTGATGTTGCTGGTCACTCAATATGAACTGCTTCAACTCAAACCCAAAAAACTTTTAAAGATGTGATTCTGTGAACCTTTTCAAGTCCAGTCTTATCTTCAGTAGCTGGTCTCAGGATATCTGGAGACCATCCCAGGAACACTAGCCGAGATGTGAGAACACATCCTGGATGGAACAGCTATCCATTACAGGGTGTGTATGGACGTGTTTTGAGCCAATCAGATTGCATCCTTCAGGAGTCTGGAGCTGGAGAAAGCTTATGAAAGACAGAAGCTCTGTGAATGTCAGATGGCATGGAATTCCACAGAGCAAACAGGTTGTTCTGATCACACTCGGCAGCAAGATCCTTCACAGCTCTGCCGCTCGTCTTCTCTCCCACCTGCATCACATTAGCAGATCTCTGTCTTCACTCCACATGCTGAACAGAGGGCTGCCTTCCATCAGCGAACATATAGGTTCGCTGATTTCCATCTGTTCAATCAGATGGAGTAGGAGGACAGCAAGACTGTGCATGGTGAGGGTGAAAAGTCAAATCCCACTCTTGAGGAAAAATGTGTTCATTAAGGGTTCTTTGGGATTTCCTGAAAAGAAAAACATAATTTGGTTTAAGGGGACAAACGGAAAAGTACTTAAGAGTTTAGATGTTTTTCTCAGAAGGTAGCAAAAGTGGTTCCTCAAAAATGGATGATTAAGGACCCATCCATCCATCCATCTTCTATACCACTTAATACTTTTTTCAGGGAACCTGGAGCATCGGGCAGCAGGAAGCATCGGGCACAAGGCGGGGTACACCCTGGACAGGGTGCCAATCCATCGCAGGGCACACAATCACACACACATTCACACACCCATTGATACACTACAGACACTTTGGACACGCCAATCAGCCTACCATGTATGTCTTTGGACTGGGGGAGGAAACCGGAGTACCCGGAGGAAATCCCCGCAGCACAGGGAGAACATGCAAACTCCACACCTACAGGGCCGTGGTGGGAATTGAACCCCCAACCCTGGAGGAGTGAGGCAAACGTGCTAACCACTAAGCCACCGTGCGCCCCTAAGTTGCACCAAATTACACCAAAATGCAGAATTTTCTTCTACGTCTCCAGTTTGGTCCTTGGTTCCTAGTAAGTTCTGAGATGCTTTTCTGCTCAATACGGTTGTAAAGAGTGGTTATTTGAGTTATAGTAGCATCAACTCGAACCATTCTGGCCGTTCTTCTCTGAGCACTCACAGTAACAAGGTGTTTCAGTCTACAGAACTGATGCTCACTGGATGAGTTTTATCTAGAGACGTTTATTTTTTGACGTTTTGTGAAAATCAGCAGTTTCTGAAATGCTCAAAGAAGCCGCATCACTTACTTGCAACGCTCAAAGTCACCGAGATCACATTTTTCCCCCCATTCTGATGTTTGATGTGAACATTAACTGAAATTCTTGACCTGTACCTGCATGCTTTTAAGCGTTGCATTGCTGCTACACGATTGTCTGACTGGATAATTGCTTGAATGAGCAGGTGTATATGTGTTCCTAAAAAGGTGGAATGACAAAAGAGATTTTCAAGGATGTATTGAGGAGTCGTGGTGTGTGTGGTGTGCATGTCTAAATGCTTATTGGGTGCAGATGGCGGCTGGAGAGGTCTGAATGACTGCAGAAAAGGTCTCCACAAACATCTTTGTGCTGCTGAGTTTCAGAGGGAAAATGGCCAGCACAGGCATCCTGCCAAATTAGGCTCTAACAGTGGGGAGTGCGCATTCTCGCCTTTCATACCTCTGCCTTCTCGTCTTGACCGTTCGGCCCCATGGGGCCTTTTGTCACTGGTCAGGATCATACACAATAAGAACCGACCGAGGTACCCAGGAACCTCAGGAGAGCAGCGAGGGTGATGTAAGTAAGCGCCGCAGCTTCTCAGCGGGGCTGTTGACATGTAGCGGTGACCCTGGCCTGAGGCTCAGGAGGTCAGCGCTGCTCTGTTCAGAGGAGATAAAGGAAAGATCAGCGCACACTCGTTTGTGCACTGACCACCCAGGGGAACGACTGGTCATTGGGTTACAGATGTGCCATCTTCATATTAATGCCGTAGAGCTCAGAAAAGAACGAGCTACGAAATAATCCAACAAAAAGACGCTTTGGAGCTGCACAAATTTATTCAAATAATCACGCAGGACATGATGACGCATGGAGTACATTTTACGCATGAGGACATGAGGATATTTTTAAAGCTCATGAACTCTTTCGGAAACAACTTGGCAAGTTGGGTGAACTTTGTTGTGTTTTTGATTTTGCAAATATTTGAATTGAGATTATTTCTATTTATATCACAGCGCTGTGGAATTCTCCATTCTGATTGGTCAGAAAGTGTTGAGTCATTTGCTATAACAACAGCTCTCGCTCCGATAAGTTATCCTTTCTATAGAAACAGCTCATTCACAAGGACTCGTATGACGGATGGACGGTTTTCTGTGAGGAGATGTTTATTTCACATTTATGGAAGGAGTCTCCAGTGTCAGTGCTTTGAAACAGTCAGAGGTAACGTTCAGGACCGTGGATTTTATGGGGTTTTTTTTTGGTTTCTCTGTAAGGTGACAAGCTGCATTTTTTTTGGTTTATTAAGTTCAAAAGAGAGAAAAGCTAGGCTGGTGAGGGAACGACTGTTTATAGCTGCTATAACGTAAATGAGAACAGGAACCAAGTTGATCTTACATGATGTTCCACAACACTGGAGGTCACGTTGACTATTCTAGATGTTGCTTCTGGCATCTGTACCTTTCCCCTCATTTCACTCCTTTCCCTGATGATTAATCAAGCCCGTGTCTTTTTGAGATGAATGACCTCCTTCCTGTTTATCTGAGCCCAGCGCTCTCATCTCCTCGGCATGGGGCTGATAAGGTTCCTGACATGAGAAACCTGTCCTTCTCCATAATCAGGTCTGGTGTCCTGCTGAAGAAGGGCTGTGCGATAAGAGTACAGAGGGCAACTGATTGCCTTTAACCTCCCCATCAATCCTTCTCTCATCCATCCTCTCTGACAGCGTGTGTGACTGCTCTCAAACGTTTGAGGAAGCCCTGCTGGAGATACAGGCCTTATCACGAGAAGGCAAGCGGCCATCTCGTACTCATCCATCCATCAGCTGCTCAACAGCCTGGAAGAATGCCTTTCTTTTATTTCTCTCCTTCACTGTTTTGTCCTGTCTTTTTCTCTCACACACCTAAACACACCTATATACACATTAACACATCTACACACACATCAACACAAGTCCACACACACCGTGTACCACACAGTAGATGTATTTTCTGTTTTTATGCTCAATTAATTTTAATGCTTGAATGTCCTAAATAAAAGAACTGTCTGACTTCTTCATCACTTCCTACAATTTAGAAGAAAGAAACAAAGAAAGAAAGAATACTGAGGAAAAAAAGAAGAAAGAAAGAAAGAATATTGAAGAAGAAAAGAAATAAAGAAAAAGAATACTGAGGAAGAAAAAAGAAAAAAAGAAAGAAAGAAAGAAAAAAGAAAATATTGAAGAAAAGAAGAAAGAAAGAAAGAATACTGAGGAAGAAAAGAAAGAAAGCAAGAAAGAAAGCAAGAAAGAAAGAATATTGAGGAAGAAAAGAAAGAAAGAAAGAAAGAAAGAAAGAAAGAAAGAAAAAAAAGAAAGATAGAATATTGAGGAAGAAAAGAAGAAAGAAAAAGAAAGAAAGAAAGAAAGAAAAAAGAAAGAAAGAATATTGAGGAAGAAAAGAAGAAAGAAAAAGAAAGAAAAGAAAGAAAGAAAAAAGAAAGAAAGAAAGAAAAAAGAAAGAAAAGAAGAAAGAAAAAGAAAGAAAGAAAGAAAGAAAAAAGAAAGAAAGAATATTGAGGAAGAAAAGAAGAAAGAAAGAAAGAAAGAAAGAAAAAAGAAAGAAAGAATATTGAGGAAGAAAAGAAGAAAGAAAGAAAGAAAGAAAAAAAGAAAAAGAAAGAAAGAACGAACACTGAGGAAGAAAAGAAGAAAGAAAGAAAGAAAGAAAAAAGAAAGAAAGAATATTGAGGAAGAAAAGAAGAAAGAAAGAAAGAAAGAAAAAA
>JANDJT010000012.1:2422941-2435402 GCA_024331685.1 Stegophilus panzeri | reverse complement strand
AACACCCAAAACTGTATACGGTCCCATAACGAAGACCAACTGTACGTCGATACGTGAAATTCTGGAGGGAACGTCGGCCGGCGTGGCGTTGGGACGTAACGACGTGTGACGTTAATCGATCTACGTTCTATAACACGTAAAACGGGAACCTGAGAGGAATATTCTAAAAGCGACTCATGTAAACACCTTAATCAGAATATTGTCTTATTCAGAATAAGGTCAATAATGAGATTACTGCCGTCCGTGTAAACGTAGCCGTTTTCTTTAATTCTTTAGGTCTGTCATTGGAGAATTAAGCCGAGATTAAAACATATATCCTTAACCTAAATATGACAGCTGCCCTTAGACATCAGGTTTTATGCAGATGAAAGATCTGTCATTGTAGTCCATGTACATAAAAATAAAAAGTCACAGTTTGTTTTCAGTCAAATTGTGTTCAAAATATTCTGAGAATCTAATCGAATCGTGAATCACGAAGCCAGTATCGTGAGTCAGATCGGACCGGAGTGTATCGTTACACCCCTAGAAACCACAGACGGGACTAAAATGCTCTTTCTCTTCTTCCTGTCTTATCTCTACTATCATTTAAAAAGGTTTGGAGTTGTTGAAAGGCGTTAGTCATGTGGGTGAATTTCTTTGTCCTCATGAAAACATTTCGACATTCCTTACCGCATAAACACACTCACACACACACACACGCAATATCTTCAAAGCCTTCATTTAGTCTGATTGCTTTCTCTCACCATAATCACACACACACACACACCCTGCCTTTTCCTCTGCCTTTCATTTCGCCTTGACTTTCCCTCCTTGACGCTACTTCACCTAGTCGCTTTCAGACGCATCTAAAAAGCATCCTAGTAGTTTATTTATTTATTTATTTTATTATAACTTTACTATTCACTGATCTATTTGCCACTATTAGGGCGTATTGTACTTATGTTATAGTTATTAAAGTACGTATTGTTTCGTGACCTAGGGTTTGTTCGTGTTTGTTAGAGCTCATAACCATCCCCAGTGTGAAGCATGGTGGTGATCGCATCACGGTCTGAGGCAGGGAGACTTTTTATCGCCTGGGAAACACAGCAATCGTAGTAGAAAACAACAGATTTGAGACAGGGGCGGAGCTTCACTTCACTTTCCAGCAGAACAGTGACCATAAGCATACCGCCAAAGCTGCAGTGGAGCGTGTTAGAATTGTACAGTCAAAGCCCCGGGCCTCGGTCTGATTGAGAATGTGTTGTGAGAGTTGAAAATTGCTGTTCACCAACAGTGTTCACCAAAAAGAGCTTGGGCAATTTAGCTAAGAAGAATAGGCAGCAGATTGTAATTGCGGTTAAACGTGGTATTGACCCAAGGGGGTGAATATTTCTGCAACCAACAGATTCCTTGGTGTTTCAGGTAGCTGTGAGACATCATGGGGAGTTTTAAAGGCCATGCGCTACCTGGCAGCCTCTTACTGATCAGCGGTGTGTGGTGGGCGGTGAAGTACTCTCTGTGGTACGCCACCCGCAGGAACAAGAGCGCCGGTGCAGCGAGGCTCACGACGCGAGCCACACAGCACCGCCTCGAAATCATCGAAGGAGCCATGATGCTCTTCTTCTCTGCTGTTGGTAAGTTCAGATTTCAGTACCCAGCACCACCAAGCTACCACTGTTGGGCCCCTGAGCAAGGCCCTTAACCTTCATCTGCTCAGTTATATAAATGAGATAAATGTAAGTCGCTCTGGATAAGAACAAATGTGAAATAAATAAATAAAAGTTCCACTCACTGCATTGTCAAAAATAATTATTGATTATTTTTCTAGAACAGCTTGTGTTGTTTGTGTCCTGTTGATTCTTTATATCCCAGAGAAATTTGCGAACGATTACAATTTATTTATTAAACAATGCGGCATCGTACTTTAAAAAAAAAAAAATAAAATCAGTTTTTATTTACATTTAATGTTGTCCAACGTCCGGCAAATCTCCGCAGTGAATCGCATCCGTAAGACAACGCCGACTTCTTCTGTCCGGCTTCTCCTGATGCTTTGTTTGTTTGTTTGTTTGTTTGTTTGTTTGTTTGTTTGTTTTGTTGTAGCGGAGGCACGTGATAAACAATAGCCACGTGTCCACCCGAGCTGCCAAGAAATTGGAACATCGAATAAAACATTTACGAATAACACACCGTTTCCATCCCATGAGAACAAAATCAGACGAGGCAACGACTTTTTTGACGCGCGTCCAGGAATTTATTCGCGAAACGTGTTTCCATCGTAGTTTACGCGCACGTCTTGTTATCGATTTAAAAAATTGTCCGCCTCAATCGAGCGTTTTGGAGATTTTATTCACGTCTGGTGTTTTTTTTTTTTTTTTTAAGGCGGTATTCCAAAATTCGCGTAAAAATACGTGGATGGAAACATGACTGTTGACACGTGACGCAAGTTTATGCTCGTTTGTTCCGTGAAAGACATTTCCAAAAACGGTCTCGACAAACAATTTAAAGTCCAACGGAAAAAAGCGATTTCTCAATATACATTGGGGGAAATAAGTATTGGACGCGTGAACATTTATTTCAGTAAATATATTTCCAATGAGGCTATTCACATGAAATTTTCACCAGACATCAGTATTAACTCAAGAAATCCGGAAATATAAAGAATTCCTAAAATTAAAGTCTATAAATAAAAGTTATGTGTAATAAAATGGAATGACACGGGAAAAAAGTCTTGAACACGCTAAGAAAAAGCAGTTCTCCAAGCCAAGGTAAGGTAAGGCAAGGAACCAGCTGAAATCCATAAGTAATTATACCCCCTATCTGTGCAAATTAACATCAGCTGTGTTAGTTCATTGATGGTCTATAAAAAAGGAAAGAGAAAAAAAGATCGCTGAAACAAATAATCACATTGATGGAAACTACTGATGTATCTGAGAGTCTTTTGGATTTCAATACTGATTTAAAAAAGCATAGCATGTTAAATATTCAATATACGGTCAACATCGAGTTTGGACGGGAAGCAAATAAAATAAAAGAGTCTCGTCGCTTATCGTAAAGCGAATTATATAGGCAAGAAATAAAAAAATAAAAAACAACGTTTGCTTAAGTTTGAGGAACCCGCGGCTGTGTTTGAGGAGTGGCAGTGTGATGAACAACTCCGACACAGACTTTAGTACTTAAGCACGTCATGGTTTAATGATAATTGTTAGCTGCTGGAAAGAGGATCAGTTAAGACGACTAACTACCACGTGAAGACGGCAGCACAGAGGGGGAAAGAAACAACACACAAAACTACAGCTAGCTCAGGAAAACGTTTAGAGATGTAGAAACCTCAAGACCACATTAAAAAAAAAATATATATATCAGTAAAGACAATTTTATAATTGTCTTACGGATTTAACGGTGTATAGTTACTTACGGATTTCTGCTGGTTCCTTGCCTCACCTTTCCTTTCCTTGGAGAACTGCTTTTCCTTAGCGTGTTCAAGACTTTTTTCCCGTGTCATTCCACTCTATCACACATAACTTTATTTACAGACTTTAACGTTGTGAATTCTTTATATTTCCGGATTTCTTGAGTTAATAATAAAAAAACATGAGTGCCGTGCTGTTATAGGAAAATAATCAACAACAGTACGGTGTGATGATACGACGTCTCGTACATTTTATCCGTTTGTAGTTTTTTTTTTTTTTTTTAATGCCCACAAAGCAAGTCATCAGCTCTGTCATATCAGTCGTTCTCTCGCCAGCCTCTCCTTATTTATTTATTTATTTTCCATTTCTCTTAAAGTTAATAAGCGTGCTATGTTTCTGCGAAAATGAGCTGTATCGTGAATGCACTTGGAAATTTGCGCCTGATTGGTATTTACCAGCA
Organism: Stegophilus panzeri; assembly: GCA_024331685.1. Lineage (NCBI taxonomy): Eukaryota > Metazoa > Chordata > Actinopteri > Siluriformes > Trichomycteridae > Stegophilus > Stegophilus panzeri. The sequence continues at coordinate 2,431,553 of JANDJT010000012.1, read as the reverse complement.
TATACACACGTAAATATACACGTCCGGAAAGATGTTGTTGTTGTTGTTGTTGTTGTTGTTGTTGTTTGGTTTGGCCTATGCAGAGTTTACACTGTTACATATTTACACTTTTATAGAAAATCTATTACGCTGAAAAGTAGATGGTGGCTGAATACTGTGTGCGTGCGTGTGTGCGTGTGTGTGTGTGTGTGTGTGCGTGCGTGTGTGCGTGTGTGTGTGTGTGTGTGTGTGAGACAGGAATGCTAGGAGAACAGTTTACGGTGGACGGTCCGAAGCTCCACCTGTATGACTCGTCCACTCAGCACTGGGAAAAACTGATGAACTGGCAGCACACGACCATGTACCTGTTCTTCGGCCTGGCCGGAGCAACGTCCCTCACCGTCCACAGCACCAGTGCAGCACCTCTGGCCTTAGATCGCTTACTGCTGGGCCTGGCTTTCTTCAACGAAGGTAACACAATTCAAGCCTCGGCGTGTAAATCGTTAACAGACGATTAGCTCGGGGGGGGATTGTTTACCGAAGAGCTCGGTTCATGATGAAACCACGGTAGCGTTACACAGGACCTCAGCACTGAGCTAGCTAATAAGGCAAAATCGTGGTTGTTATGGTAACAGGTTTAAATAAATGCTTAAATAAAACACTTCTTTATTTGTTTATTTCTCCTCATATCTTTATCAGCGATGGGAACATATTTATTTATTTTATACACAAGCATTTCCCGCCAGAGTCGCCTTGTTTCTTGAAGAGCCCGTCCACATGGCTCCAGATCTTTAATGTGGTTCTCCAGGGTTCTCGTCCATGTTCCATCCGTGCATTACCAATGTAACTGTATAGGTTTCCGGGCGCACGGTGGCGTAGCGGTTAGCACGTTCGCCTCACACCGTCAGGGTTGGGGGTTCGATTTTCTCCGCTGTCCTGTGTGTGTGGAGTTTGCATGTTCTTCCCCTGCTGCGGGGGTTTCCTCCGGGTTCTCCGGTTTCCTCCCCCAGTCCAAAGACATGCATGGTAGGCTGATTGGCATGTCCAAAGTGTCACTGGAAATTCCTTTCAAATAAAGACAAAATGATGATGTAAATGAATTAATCGATTAACGTGAGCTAGTTTCTTTGCAGGTAGCTACTGTAGATCTTACATTTAGATATGTTTCTTTGCCATTTTAATAGTTTATTGGACAAAAACACTGATTTGTTTTACATACATGTGTCAATGTCAGAGGAAACAGGAAGTGTAACGTTTGACTAAATGTTTTTTTTTTGCAGGATTCATATTCCTTTATCACCTACACGGCAGAGAGATGCTGGATGTCCACGTCCACATGCTCCTGCTGTACGCCGTGTTCGGAGGAGCTCTCGTCTGCCTGCTGGAGGTCTTCCACAGAGGAAACGTGCTGCTGGAGCTGTTACGCGCCGCACTCAGTCTGCTGCAGGGAAGCTGGTTCTGGCAGGTCTGGCGAAATGTTTTAAAAATCACAGGTCTGCTGTATATTAACGTGTGGACGATCCACATACACTGAGCCTAATAATAAACAGATTGAAACGTTAATTGTTGATAACGATAAGGAGATGTTTATTTAACATGTACAGAAGAAGTCTACAGTGACAGTCAGAGTTAAAGCTGTGTGAAATTCTTTACTGATTCAAAAAATTGGAAACGTTTTCGGAAAGTAATTAACTCGAGGTCATATCAGACCATCTGCGTGAGCAGGGCTTGGTAGACCATCTCGTCTGCCTCAAGCATGAGCATCGCATTGGAGGTAGCAGGAACTCAGCAAGAACCTCTAGCAGGAACACAGCAGGAGAAACCACCTCGTTGTTCTCCAACTGTAGCTCTGGAAGTGAGGTCGCCACATTGATTTCAGGCTGGAGCTTGGAAGGTGACACCACCTCGCAGGTCTCAGGCTGGAGCTCTGGAAGTGTGGTCGCCATGTGGACCTCAGGCTGGAGCTTAGCAGGGGACATCACCTCGCAGGTCTCAGGCTGGAGCTCTGGAAGTGAGGTCACCATGTAGACCTCAGGCTGGAGCTTGGCAGAGGACATCACCTCGCAGGTCTCAGGCTGGAGCTCTGGAAGTGAGGTCGCCATGTGGACCTCAAGCTGGAGCTTAGCAGGGGACATCACCTCGCAGGTCTCAGGCTGGAGCTCTGGAAGTGAGGTCACCATATGGACCTCTGGTTGGAGCTTGGCAGGTGACATCACCTCGCAGGTCTCAGGCTGGAGCTCTGGAAGTGAGCTCAGCCTCTGGAGGGAGCTCTGCAGGAGAGGCTGTCCTATAGGTCTCCGGCTGGAGCTCAGCTGGAACCTTTCCAGCCTTCCTCTCATTGTGAGCGGTGAACGGTCGAACAGGTTTGGCAGACAGGCCGCTCCAACTGCTTCTCGTCAGCCTTGGAGTCCATCAGACTCGCAAAATATAATTGGCATTGCAAAAGTTAGATTTTTTTTTCTTCTCCAAAATCTGATCCAGTGCCATCTCTAACGATTATTGTTCTTCTTGTTGCTGTTGTAGCTGTGTAACCTTCTGCTTTCCTTTTACCCAGATTGCCTTTGTGCTGTACCCGCCCACTGAGGTGAAGTGGGATCAGTCTGATCACAACAACGCAATGTTCATCACCATGTGTTACAGCTGGCACCTGGCCTTCGCTCTCACCATCGTGGCTGTAGCACACACCACTGTTATATGGTAAGTCTGTTATTAGCACACATGAGGGCCTCGTGCATGAGCTGTCAAGTACTGTAGAAGTCCGCTTGCGTACCTGCATGTAGCATAAACATGTCCACTAGGGGGCAGAATGAATGTCTTCAGTGCAGAGTGGGTGGAGAAGAAGAAACGACTCAGTATGGCTTACTTTTTTTTTTTGTCATTCACATTATGTAATTTTTAAGCTCAGTACGTTCAAACCACAAACTGGGGAGAAAAACATGGACGCCTTCATGAAAGCATATCTAACGGTAGCGAAAATAAAGGATGGAAAAAACAAGACGTAACTGGTGCGAAACAATGATATTAACCTTGAATCAGTGAGTAAAATCGGCGTTGTGGATAAAGCGACTATACCGAGTACAGTATTCTCAGAAAAGTGACTCGTGATGTTTAATTATTACAACATTGATAATATATTGTATCACATCATCACTTTTTCCAGCCCTTTACCCAATCAGATGATACTAATGTGAAGAAAAATGGGGAAAACACCTAAAAATCTATTAGTTTATATACTAACCGATATTTCCTTTCTTTTTTTCCTCAGCATAGTACGTTCCAAACTCAGGAGGATTCCGCCGATGGAGATGGGTCTGCTGAAACCACAGGAAAGAGAAGGAGACTCTGAAGACGAGGGTTTATAAGTATTTAGCGCCCCAGTGCGTGGCGGGTTTTCTCAGTTTAGAAACGCTCGAGAGCCACCTGTAAAGGCCAGCACGATCCAAATAAACCAGTACCAGGGACAGTGTTGACTTCCTGTAGGCTCAGTCCACTACGCCGAGTGTCGACGATGACGGTTTACCTTCAGCCGCCCTTATGTTCCGTCTAGTCGTCTCTCTCTGAAAAGGAAAACTCTAGTTTTTTTAAAAAAAAAGATCCTAATCTCTATCCACTGGATCTGTAGTGTATCTGTGTTAGAAGAATCTCAACATGTTTTCCCTCTACTCAAAAAAGACCACGAAACTTGTTTACTGAAAACTCACATATAATGGAAAGTCTAAGGGCAGATGTTGATCTCAATTCATATATTTTTTTTTATAAACATATGACAAAATTTTGACATTGTCATTACACCGGAACAATAAACGTGTGAGGATGCGATAGAGATGAGAGAAAGTCTTATCATATCTGTTCTTGGAGTTTTCTTGCACAGATTCTTTCCCCGTGAAAAGAGATTTGGAGGTAATCGTAAACTCCATGAGTCCATGAGAGAGGTCAAAACACAAGCAGGCAACATGACGCAAGAGTAAAAAAAAAATGAATACAGAAATTAAAATAGGCTTAACACAGAACAGGTGCACACAGTAGGAGAACAAAGCAGTGACGGGATAGGGGTGGAGACAGGAACGAAGGCAAGAAACAAGCAAAAGCACACGGAGAACGGATAGCAAGAGCGAAACAGCGGTCACATGTCTGGGAATTACGTTGATAGGGGAAATACGTGATAATTTATTAGAACAGTTCGACGGCTGCCCTTAGACTTCAATTAAAGTGCACCTATTATGGTTTTTCAAATATTCCCTTTCATGTAGTGTGTTTATATACGTAGCTGTTTGTGAATGTAAAAAGTCTGCAAAGTTTCAAAAATCAAAGCGCAGGACGAACGGAGTTATCGACTCCCAAAAGATGTAACCGATTCTGAACGGCTGAATCGAGTCGTTAGTGATTCCAGACTTTACTTCCTGTACTGACCTACGTAGGTTTGTAACAAAAAGCCCCGCCTCTGGTCTTCATCAGCGGTAGACCAATCACAACAGACTGGGACATCTGACCAATCAGAGTAGAGTATGCTCTCTGAAAGGAGGAGTTTAGAACGAATCCTTTAGAACGGATCATTTAACGAGTCGTTTGTGACACTGGGGGAAAAAAGGTAACGCTGCAGTTTAAATTATGAGCACGTTAAAGTGTTTTTTGACCTCGGATGCACGTAAAGGTATGGTATGAGACCTTTAAAACTAAATTAGACACGTTTCAAATCCATAATAGGTGCGCTTTAAGAATGAGTGGTAATCACGCGTACACTACAGATAACAGAACGCAGACCGAGTTTATGATTTTCCAAAACGCTGGAGTGTTCCTTGAAAGAGAGAGACGACTGGATTCGCAACGGTGGTGCAATCATTCCTTGCCTTTGTTAGAAATGACCAAAGAACCTATGATATTTTAGCTAAAGAACCTGTTACAATGGTGTATGGTGAGGTACATATGTGCATTGGATGTTTTCGTGGTTAATACATGATACAAACTCTAAGATAAATACTTAGGTAATAATAATAGCCTTTTTCAAGATTCAAAGAAGGAGGTCGTTAGATTTAGAACATTTACTGGTAAAAACAGCACACACACACACACACACACACACACACTCACGTGCAATCTGGGAAGAGCCTTGAATTACAGAGCATGGAGTATTTATTGATACGGTATGAACATACATACACAGTGTACTTTGTAAAGATACCGATACTGTTTCAGTGAGGATTCGAAACAGCTTTGTATTATTTAACAGGGATATTTTATATATACATATATATATATATAAAATGGATACACTTTCACGAAAGGATGTGTGTAATTTTCTCTCTCTTTTTTTTTTTAAATCATGTTAAGTTAGTTAACTTTTATTGTTTTTGCTATACACTGGTAGCTTTGTGTTGGCTGTGTTTATGAGAAAGCGTCGTGTAAAAATGCTGCCGTAAATCTTTGCTTTAAAAATAAAAACACTTAAAAAAAACAATTCTGTTGTCTCTAATATTAAGTGCAGTGCCTCCATCGGAACGTTACAGAGTGTGTCGAGATTTCTGAAGAAAAATAAAAAAAAAGTTGACACTCTAAATTGATGAGAACGTTGCCCCGTTGACGACGGCGGTCGCGTTGACTGACCACTTCATTAGGAACAGCTGTATATCTGCTCGTTTGTGCATTCGATCCAATCAGCCAATCATGTGGCAGCCGCATAATGCGTAAAAATCATACAGATACAGGTCAAGAGCTTCTGCTAATGTTCACGTCAAACATCTCAGTGACTTTGACCGTGGTGTGGTTCTTGGTGTCAGAAAGGCTGGTTTGATTATATCCGAAACTGTCGATCTGCTGGGATTTCCATATAGAACAGAGTCTAGAGTTTACACAGAATGGTGCAGAAAACAAAAAACATCCAGTGTTCCGAGGGCAGAAACGGCTCGTTCGTGAGAGACGAGAGGAGAACGGACAGAGTAGTCGTTCACTGACTTTCTCATACAGCAACTCAAAGACGAACCACTCTTTACAACCGTGGTGAGGAGAAAAGCATCTCAGAACACACGGCATGTCAAACCGTACGGATGATGAGCTACGACAGCCGAGAACCACATCGAGAACAGGAATCTGAGGCTGCAGCGAAACCGGGGTGTGCAAGGTTGAAAAAATATCACCTGCTCTTTTTCCAATCATCACCTATCCACTGTAGCCTTATATTCCTGATTAGAAGATTGGATTATTGCATCAGTGTTCCTAATAAAGTGGCCGGTTAGTGTGGTTAGATTCTGTTCCAGCTTGTTTCTGATTAAAGGATAACTAATGTAATTAATGTGCACTATGGGACCATACTCGGTGATAATGACAGCTACCGAGGAGTTCGTTGTGAACTTATACGCATTTATTCTGCATATTCAAACCATAGATCTATCTCTAGTGGACGATTGTTCGAGAGATGGAGCTCCTGCAGCTTCAGCTGATGTGTGAAAAGTTCTGTAGGTAAGCGTATGATCTTACCTAATGTTGTTCTGCAAATGCAAGAACTCGAGGTTTCTCTCAAGGTTTCTTCCTCATGTAATCCCAAGGAGTTTTTCCTTGCCACCATCGCCATGGTTTGTTTATTAGGGATGAATTGAAACCTATATCCGGATATCTGTAAAGCTGATTTGAGACATTGTGTTATACAAAGTGCTATATAAATAAACTTGGATTTAATTGAATATTACTGGGTGGCAAAGTAGGGTCACATTACAGCTCCATGGCCTATGGTTTGATCCTGAGCTCAGGCTACTGTCTGTGCAGACCTGTTTTTTTGTGTGGGTTTCCTCCACTGCACATAAAGTTACGTACAGGTATGTGGATCGGCTAATGGTAAATTACCCACGGGTGTGAATGAGTATGTGAATGTGTATGTTCGTGTATGTTCATGGTGCCCTGGCATCCCAACCGGGGTGACTTTCTTTTTCTCTGAGGATCTGATAACCAAGAATAAGGACAGGACTAAATAAACAACAACATAGGATTTTTATGATCCGTCTTATTTTGTTAACAGTATTAAAATTTAGCAGAATCTGCAAGGGGTGTGCAAACTTTTGGGCACAGCTGTATATATATATACGCAGTTTTGTTTCTGAAAATTGATTCTTGCACCTTGCATGTGATTAAGTAACCTAGGTAAGTCAGTAGTATTTTACATGCCTTTTCAATCCCTTGTTTTATTTAAGAATGATTGTACTTTTTGAACAATTTGCCTTAAACCTTTTTTTTTAAAAAAAAAAAACAAAACAAAAAAAAAAAAAACAACTACAAAAAACACCCAAACCCCAAATTTTTGAAAAACAGAGTTCTGTTAAAGTGAACATGTGCCATTTCTCGTGTGATCTGAGAATTTGTTACAGATGAGAACACAAAAAACACCAGAAGTTCATTCCATGTAATACCGCCATCTAGTGGTGAAGTTCAGCATCACACTCAGTAAACCCCTCAATATGTGTTGTTAGATGTGTGTTATTGGATTTAAAAATGACTTTAAATCCTCCTCGTGATTATAACAACATAATAAGTTATAGTTTTAAAAAATTTAAATGAATTGTATTTTTAATTTTTTTTTTAAAAAAATTAAGAATGAACTGGATTCGAAAAAAAAAAAAAAAAAAAAAAAAGCTCATGTTTTGCTCTCCAGGATCAAGTAATCAATCCGTCTTACTTTTGTGTCGGTTTTACGAAGCAACACTGGATAAGAAATCACACGGATCCAGATACAAGCCTTATTACCAAGATTACCAAATACCAGTGTTCTAAATCAGACTACATATCACAGTGTAGGCTACTAGCTATGTACAGAACAACAAGTAGGCTAGCCTAGATTAGCCAGCATGGGGTCACTACAGCACAATAAAACAATATAAACATCCCCTTCCTACAAACAAACTGATCTACATTACTCACAAATACATTGAGGAGATTTTGAACACATGTTTTAAATCATAAAAAGTCTAAATGTCCAATAGTATAAAATAATAATAAATAAGAACGCTCCAGAGTGCTCTATGTGTGGAGAGCAATAAAGGATGCAGATGTTCATCTCTGATGATTGTGTCCTTATTTTTGTTTGATATTGACAGCTGTTTGGGGGATTATTCATGGGGACAAAATCTTTTGTTCTTCTTTACTTTTCTGCACAAAGGGTTCATTGGGAGCCTTGATGTGTACTTTATCTACAACCCCAATTCCAAAAATACTGGGACGCTTTGTAAAATGTAAATAAACGCAAAATGTTCCTCCAGCTGTTTCTTTTTACTTATAACACTTATTTTTCCAGCCTCTTGTTACCCTCCGTCCCAACTTTTTTGAGACGTGTTGCGGACATCAAATTCAAATCTACCTTATTTTTTTCCTTAAAACGGTCCATTTCCTCAGTTTAAACATTTGATATGTTTTCTATGTTCTATTGTGAATAAACGTACGGGTTTATGAGATTTGCAAAGCGTTGCATTCTGTTTTTATTGACGTTTTACACAGCGTCCAAATTTTTTGGGAATCAGGGTTGTACTTTATCACTGTAACGGTTCAACAAATCGAGTGCAAAAATATAAATAAATGTACAGTATCTCACAAAAGTGAGTACACCCCTCAGATTTTTGTAAATATTTGATTATATCTTTTCATGTGACAACACT
>JANDJT010000012.1:2410862-2422841 GCA_024331685.1 Stegophilus panzeri | reverse complement strand
AGCAAATTTACACTGTTACACAAGCTGTACACTCACTACTTTACATTGTAGCACAGTGTCATTTCTTCAGTGTTGTCCCATGAAAAGATATAATCAAATATTTACAAAAATGTGAGGGGTGTACTCACTTTTGTGAGATACTGTATATACATGATACAAGCGTTGTATTATTTGACCAGTTTAAAAGTTTTATTCCATTAATCCCCGTTAAATCCTCCCTGAATCCACCCTTCTGCTGGGATCACGAAAATCCTGATTTTATTTATTTACTTATTTATTTATTTTTATTTATTTTTGGATAACAGGTACCCAATCCTCCTAAAAAAAAAAAAGTTCTGAACAACACATACTGAAGGTTTGCTCCAGATCAAAAAGCAAGATTGGATTACATGATCTCTAATCTGATTTCAGAGTTCTCTCTCTCTCTCTCTCTGTTTTGAACAACCCATTTTCCAAGGTTAGATCTAATCCGATAGCCGAAATACTAGAAATTCAGATTACTTGTGAACAACTGGGCCCAGGACCAGACTCGGGAACCTGTGACCCAGGTAAAGAGCGCACCTGGAGAATTACCCGGTAATTACCGCTGTGCGGCGCCACGTGGTTGCGGCATGTTGATTTGGCGTCTTTTTCACATGCAGTCCGTGTCATCATCATCATCATCATCCAGCTGGCCTTCAAACACGTCCCACTTTCACAGAAGACGTCATTAAGAAATAAACCCCGGCGCGTTTTCGGAGGGTTTCATCCATTAAAGGTTTATGGATAAATTAAGGGCGGTGCTGAGCGGTCGAGACGGAAACACCGAAAGCACACCGAATATAATCGAGGTAAAGAAATGATATGATTTACTGTCACACAACTTTGTAGCCTAGGCTATAGAAATCTTTAACATTTCAATCATTTCTATTGGATTAACCGTGTTTCCAAAATGACGCACGGTGTAGCTACAGTACAGGAACCAGGGTCCGAGAACGTTTCTGTAAGATTCCTGAACGTTTCTGTGATCTTATTCTGTTTAAATATTCACCAGTCATAGTGATGCATGTTTTAAGCCAATGAAACAGAAAGGTTGTGAGTTCAAATCCCATTGTTAAGTCCTTCTAATAAGGAATCAATCTCTTTTATTTCTTATTTTATTTATTTATTTATTTATTTATTCCATTGGTTTTTGCATCATATATTGTTCCTGTAGGGGAGAACAATGTTTATCCAATGAGTAGTAAATCTAAAACCTTCTAAAACCTCTCACTTTTTGTAGGCAGTGAATGAAGCGTCCACACTGTCATGGAGGACACGGGTGAGAGGATTCGCTGTCTGCATGGGAATCGGGATCTTCTGCTCAATTCTGGTTTGTATCTGCAGAGAGCTGTATTTTGTTTTGTTTGATTGCTTAAGTAAAGAACCATGATTTTCACTCTGACATTTCGGGGGGTATGAGGCAGGGCATGTGTTGCCGGTCAGACCAGCTCTGAGGAATGTCACAGAGAAGAAGAAGAAGAATGCACTCAGATATGCAGCTGTCGAGTCACTGATGAATCGGTTCTTTACGAATGAATCATTTTTTTTTTTTTTTTTTTTTTAACGTGAGTCGAATCTGAACGTTTACAAAAGGAACTGATTATCATTTCATAAACAACAACAAAAACAAAACAGTAATCCGGACATAAGTAGCCTGTCTCTGAGTTTGAGTAAATGTTGTTATGTCCTCCTGAGACCCCTGGAGTTCATTTCGGTCCTCTTTAACTCACACTTTTTTGTTATTGTTGTAATTTTTCAGTAAATTATCAGCCACTGGTTGCAGTAATGTTACAGCGAGAACTTGTAGGCTATATACAGTACAGTGATTTTACTGTACATTTACAGAGATGTGAGTCTGTATGCTCCTCATGTGGTTTATATGGTTTATCTATCTCTATCTCAGTTGTGCCCAAAAGTTTGCACACCCCTTGCAGAATCTGCTAAATCTTAATACTGTTAACAAAATAAGACGGATCATAAAAATCCCATGGTGTTGTTTATTTAGTTCTGTCTGGAATAAACTATTTCACATAACTGATGTTTACATATACTCCACAAGACTGGATAATAGCTGAATTTATAAAAAAATACCCCGTTCAAAAGTTTACATACCCTTGATTATTAATACCTGGATGATCCATGATATAATGTGTTTATGTTTTGTTGTTGAGAGTTGTTCACGAGTCCCTTGTTTGTCCTGAGCAGTTAAACCGCCCACTGTTCTTCAGAATAAATCCTCCAGGTCCTGCACATTCTTTACTTTTCCAGCATCTTCTGCGTATTTGACCCCTTTTCCAACAGCAACTATATGATGTCGAGATCCATCTTTTCACACTGAGGACGACTGAGGGACTCGGACACGACTATTACAAAAGGTGTAAACATTCACTGATGCTCAAGAAGGTGACACGATACATTAAGAGCCAGGGGGGTGTAAACTTTTGAACAGGATGATCGGTGTGTATTGATCGGAGACTCTTATTTAGCGTCTGAAGGGTGGTACCAAATGGGAAAAAAAAGGTCTTTAAACAAAATAATAATAATTTATTCCTCTTACACCACAGCACTATGCAGACGATTATAATTAAAGACTGACGCACCATCTGACCAATCAGAATCCAGAATTCATTACTGCTTGTGGTATATTTTAAATCTGTTCATTTGAACTGTTAACGAAACGCATTTAATTAGGAAGTAACTGGAGTTCCTCTGTGCGTCAGGGCGTGTGCTGCCTGTTCTTCCCCAAGATAGGCCTGATTCTCTTTATCGTCTTTTACACACTGGGGAATATCTGCTCCTTAGCCAGGTGAGTGCGCACTTATTTACAGATCCACTCGTCCACTTGGAGTGAAAGTAACCGAGTTAAACTGATCTCTTCTACAGCACCTTGTTTCTGATGGGACCGGTGAAGCAGCTGAAGAGGATGTTTGACAAAACCAGAGTCATCGCAACGGTGGTCATGATCGTGAGTTCGTTTTCATCACCTCCACCTGCGGTAGAGCCTAAACAGCCACTGGACAGGTGCCTATTAGGGCACTACATGTTTTCTAACATGTAGGAGCAGCCTAGAGGGTATTTCAGCACATCCCCCCCCATTTAAAGAGCACACACTCACTTGCACACGTTCACACTCGCTCGTATACACTCGCACACAATCGCACGCGTTCACACTCGCTCGTATACACTCGCACGCGTTCAAACTCGCTCGTATACACTCGCACGCGTTCACACTCGCTCGTATACACTCGCACGCATTCACACTCGCTCGTATACACTCACACGCGTTCACACTCGCTCGTATACATTCGCATACGTTAACACTCGCACGTGTTCGCATTCACACTCGCTCGTATACACTCGCACGTGTTTGCGTTCACACTCGCTCGTATACACTCGCACGTGTTTGCGTTCACACTCGCTCGTATACACTCGCACGCGTTCACACTTGCACGTGTTTGCGTTCACACTCGCTCGTATACACTCGCACGCGTTCACACTCGCTCGTATACACTCGCACGCGTTAACACTCGCACACAATCTCACATTCATATACACTCTTCAAAAAAATAACAGCCAGATTTTTAAAAAAGCTTTATATACACTCACCTGACCCACTCGATATTACAATAGAAGAAGAAGCATTTATTTGTCTCATACATTACAGCACAGTGAAATAATAATAATAATAATAATAATAATAATATTATTATTATTATAATTATTATTATTATTATTATTATTATTATTATTATTATTATTATTATTATTTTAATATCCCAGCTTGTTAAGAAGTAGAGTTCGGAGTCACTTGGCCTGATTTGTGCAGAATATATATACAAAAAAAACCATCTATTTGAAATAGGGAGAGTTTTACTGAATGTTAAACCTATAGTGGTGCTTGAGAGTTTGTGCACCCATTAGAATTTTCCACATTTCTGCATAAATATGACCTAAAACATCAGCAAATTTTCACACAAGCCCTAAAAGTAGGTAAAGAGAACCCACTTAAACAGATGATACAAAAATATTATACTTGGTCATTTATTTATTGAGGAAAATGATCCAATGTTACATATCTGTGAGCGGCAAAAGTATGTGAACGTCTAGGATTAGCAGTTCATTTGAAGGTGAAGTTAGAGTCAGGTGTTTTTAATCAATGGGATGATGATCAGGTGTGAGTGAGTGAGTGAGCGCTCTGTTTTATTTAAAGAACAGGGATCTATCAGAGTCTGATCTTCACAACACATGTTTGTGGAAGTGTATCATGGCACGAACAAAGGAGATTTCTGAGGACCTCGGAAAAAAAAGAGAGAGTTGTTGACTCTGATCAGGCTGGAAAAGGTTACAAAACCATCTCTAAAGAGTTTGGAAACCTTTTTCCCTCAATAAACAAATGACAAAGTATAATATTCTTATCTCTTTTCTTTAATTGGGTTCTCTTTGTCTACTTTTAGGATTTGTGTGAAAAGCTGATGAAGTTTTACGTCACATTCACGCAGAGATATAGAAAATCTATATTAAAGGGTTCACAAATTTTCAAGCACCAAAAAAATCAGGCTAAAACAGGCATCTGAAAATGACTGGAGAACATTTTGAGTGGATATTGCAACAGTTAAAACTGTAAAGTCTGCATCTTTCTTTCTGTGTCTGATGTACAGTATTTTTTATTTTTTTTTTAAATAGTGTTTTTAATAAATGTAATAAAATCACATGTAGACAATTTGTATTACTCAGAGAGGCGCTAAAATATGTGAAGTAGACCCGTGTACTCCTTTGTGCATTTAGTCTAGATAGAAAAGTCACAGGTTTATGTGCTAATTGGCTGCGAAGAGAAAAAGAGCACAGAACGTGTTTGTTGCGTTCGGTGAGAAATTGCCGGTAGAACGAGTTTGAAAGCAAAGATCTGATTAAATTGAAACAACAACAACAACAACAACAAGCAGCGAGATGAGAACAGACGGCTGTGCTTTCCTAATATATTGACAGACTTGACCTGTTTGTTGAATTTGTGCTAAATATTACCCCAAATTCATTCCTGATACAAAGGACTGCATGTAAAGCTCCCAAAAACCAAAAGTAAAAGACATGGCAACGCATGGCAAAGTCTTGTTTACTCTCGAGCCTTCATTACTGAGTTTATTTAGTCTGTATTGATCCACCAGCTGGAATTACAAAACCATTCGCTTAAATACGTGACGAGAGACAGCGGGACAGTGAATAACCGGTGTGTGTGTTTTGTTTGTGTTTATTTTGTTTGCTTGCATGTTGGCGTAAAATGAGTATCATGGCACACAAACACTTTTGCTATGTAACTACAAGTTGCTTTTATAGATTATGATTTTGAAATAAAGTGCACAGCGTACAAATACAAAGTGTGCATTTGATGATTTTAGTGGATTTCTGAGGAGTTCGCACTTCACTCATGTGTGCGAGTGACCAAAAATAGACACGAAGCGTAAAACAAAAGCGGCGTGACGCACAAGGTCGAGTTTGACGCACGCCAGGCGCTCGTATGACGTGGCTGGTGTGGTCCGAAACGCATTTTAACACGGAATTGAATGAGGTCTTGACGCAAAGCATCCAGTGTGAATTGGCCCGGAGTGACGAGTCGTGTCGTTTCGTGTCGTGACGTGACGTGACGTGACGTTCGCAAACAAGTGGACGAAACCCCTCCCCGCTTTTAATGGATACGAGTCTTCTTAATGAAGCACAGACACCGCAGCATATGAAGTCTAACGCATGCTTACCGTTTAACGTGTGCCTTGCTAATTTTCCATTTATTTATATAAAATACAATCCAAAGTAATGTACAGTCCCTCCAGGATTTGAACGCAAATCAAGCAAACGCCGCAACGTTCGTAAGGAGCGTGCAATTTTTCAAAATTACAGCAGATTTTCCGCAGATTTGCTCTAGGACGTCACACGACGCTTCTCGGCGCAAATCTGCGGAAAATCTGCGGTAATTTTGCTCTCTTCGATTCACGTGCGTCGAACGTGAGTACAGCTAAAAGGCCTCGTTTACCAACAAACATCACTGCGAAAGACCGGGCAAAACAATTTCGTACGATTGCGATTTCGCCAATTCAAGTAGTTTTCCGTACAAAAAACTCAGCACGTCGCAAACTTGCAAATTTTGAAAAGTCACGGCGAAATCGAGCGTTTTGGAACGCAACAATCTCAAAAAGCTCTGCGAAATCCTGTACGAATGGAATGAAATGAAATTGCATTAGTTAGAAGGGAGTCAGGACTTTGTCTGGTTTGGAAAAAAATCTGCTACGATACTATTATTATCAGCGAGTTGATCCAAATGATCAGACTCGATGAAGAGAGCCAGAATTCCCACCATTGCTAAGCTTATGTATTGTGTCTAATATGCTTGTAATTTGCATTGTACTGTATAATACAATGTGGGGGCGGAGCATATGCAAATTGACCAGATACTTTAGGCCTCAGCCAATAAACATCTTAAACCCCACTGGTCAAAATGTCAGTCAAGGAACTCTGAGGTAGATCAAGTTTATTAAAGTCAATAAAACACGATTGTTAGTTTAGTTTAAATAAACAAGTCTATGTAAGATGTTTGAAATCATTATAGATCTGGTGTTGATTTGTATTTTGTCCATAGGTGTGCCTGGTGTTGACGCTCTGTGCGGCATTTTGGGTGAGTTAATTCTTTATTTATATCTATAAAATAGCTTAAGCTTGGACTACTAATTTTGGTGCATGTATCTGAGATGATGTTTAGTTGGTCAGGAAGATGTGCTCTGATTTGTGTCCGGAATTTTTTAACATCTTTTAAATGACGGTTCGTCTTTTCCACAGTGGAAGATTTTCGCCCTGGCGTTGCTGTTTGTTATTCTGCAAGTCATTGCGTTTGCTTGGTAAGCGTGTGAACAGATTACTGGCTCATAATGTTTATCACGGCATTATAACCGGATGAGCTGCTGTACAACAATCTGCGTATTTTTGTTTACAGGTACGGACTCTCGTACATCCCTTTTGCAAGGTGTGTTCACTTTGGTTTGGTAAAAAACAAACAAACATAATTATGGAATGATATTGGGATTGGGATTTGAACTTGTATACATACTTGTATAATAACTTGAATAAAAGTATAGTTATAATTATATACAGTTAGCCGTAAAGTTAAACTAAATGGAAAGTGTATTTCTTGCATTTTAATTAATATGTATAATATTTATCGGTTTTTATTTATTAAAATGTTAACTAAATTTAAATTGTATTTGAATTTAACCTTCAAAAATATTTAATAACGTCAACACTGAATTCAGAATTCCAGTGGTGCAAATGTCGTTCAATACATCAGAGCAGGAAAACCTTTTTCTTACAGGTTAAATAATGGAGGTAAAATTGAAATTTTTTTTATATATTATGCATTTATCAGTCAAACTGATATTTTTCTTTTTCTTCCCTTTTCTCTCTGTCTTTAATAGAGATGCCATTTTGAAGTTCTTTTCCACGATGTGCAAAATGTGCATAAAATGTCAGTGCGATTGACATTTCCTGAGGGTTCTTCTTTACAAGTTTGATCCAGGACCTGTGTTTTAGAGTTTCATGATGACTAAACACACACACACACACACACCAACACCAACACTTTCCATGGTAATGCGTTCCAATATGGTGAACGCCTGACTGATATTCTACTACTTTTATTTTTGCCTTTTTTGAAGGTAAAAGAATTCAGAGATGAGATAAAAAGGATTGTCTTGGTTTCTGGGATCATTCTCATGTTCGGTTTTTAGTATCTGGTAGATCTAGTAGATCCATAAATCCCACGAACAGAGCCTTGTTTTCTGTACTGAAGTTTTGGGCCCGTTTTGTTTTTCTCGTTGTCATTGTGAGATTTTTAAAAAAAAAAAAAAAAAAAAAGTCAAAAGTGCATTAACTGATGCACATAATGTTGTTAATGTTGGCTTGGTAAAATCCTGTTGTGCAATAGTGTAAATAAATAAATGAATATGTTTTTGTCATGTTTATGCTATGTTACACTTTAATTGTACCATTTTAGGCTAATAGAGTGGGTGGGGCTTATAGCTGAGCAACAGTAATAAATATTCTTAATGCATGCTCAACTTAAATAAAATGTGCATGTGAAATGTGTAAATAAAATATCTTTATTGAACATCTCATTTTGGTGGTTATTTTATTTTTTATAAATATTACACAGCCAGGTATACGACGCCATTTTGTAATGCCAAAACCCGGAAACGAGTTAGCATATTAGCCCTTCCGGTTCCATCATCCCGAAGTCAATGGGTTTTTTTTTAATGGCATTTTGGTTAAAAGCCTGCAATAAGGTCTGTGGTAAACACAAACTCAAAATATTTTCACGTTTTATTATACGACATGAAATACACAAGTAATACCCTACTTTTTTTTCAAGCTTTTTACGTGTATTGAAAAAGGCGCTTGCTAACAAGGTGCTAAAAGGCACTATAGACGTTGTCGGGGACATTAAACGTCATCACGTCGAACAGGAAAATTTAAATAAATAAATAAATAAATCTGGTTCAGGTATGCTGTGCACAATCCCCCCCCCAAAAAAACGTGGATGATCCACAGAGTAAATCCGTATTATGCAAAAAATTTTAAATAAAGTTTGGAAAAGTTGTCGGAAGCTTGGTGATGGTGACGTTGAAGTCGCGCGACCGTGGTGTAGTTCGTTTATAGCATACACTTAGCATTATATTTCTGGCGATTGTATTTAAGCTTCAAACTTAATAAAAGTTGTGTTTATTTTTGAAAATTATCTTGATGAACAAAGCGTGTTAGTGTTGTAAACCTTTGTCGATCACAGAGCTTATTATTATTATTATTATTATTTTGCGATAATCAAAAAGCCTATGGGAAAATCCTATAGGGTATTTGTCGAGGGAACGAGTGTGATGCTAACTTCCGGGTTCCGGTACGAAATGACGTAATTCCTGCGCCACTCTATTAAAGCATAAAGCACACCTCTCTCTTTTTAAAATCCCTCTTTAGTCTTGTCTTCTTTTCTTAACATGCTCCAATTGCTCAGCTAATTTACTAGTAATTTATTTTCTTTATTTATTCGCTTATCTTTGCTTGCATTGGTATTTCCCCCCTCTAGCGGTTGTTCTTGTTCTCCTTATTGGTGATATTTGTTATCTATCTCTTAACTGTATCTTTTTTTACTTAATCTGTAAGTCTTCTTTGTTATTAATAAAAATAAATAAATAAAGAAAGAAAGCACAACCCCAGCGTGGTGATTGGTCAGTTTCTGCTTAGCCACGCCCACACACGGAAGTAAAGTCTCTCATGGCGCGCAATAAGGAAGCACAAACACTTATGAAAGTTTAGAGGTAATACAAATAATGTCGAGGTTTCTCCAGGCGGTTCAGAGTGATATATCGGAGAAAGAAAAGTCGGAACTGTCAGTGAGTGAGCTGCAGAAATGCGGACTAACAGGTGTGTGAGTTATAGAAGCAAAGAAACAAAAAACAGCGATATTTTGTTAATTTCACTTCACGAGTTGCATAGCAACAATAATATCAGAGACTTATTAACATTGAATTAAATATAAAGTTATTGTTTAGGATTCAATTATAGATTTAAGTCCAAACCCCTATTGAACATAATATGCACTTGATGTTGCATAATAAGGAATCATTCGGAACTGATACAGTATTTGGTAGCGAATGCACTTAAAATTAATATATATTAAAGGTGCAATAGGCGATTTTTTTTCTTCCTTTCTTGTACAAATAATCAGAAAGATATGTAGAACGTGATAAAACATAAGTCGCTGAGAAAACCTGTTTGGAAGATTGACTTCCGGTCTGGAATCTTTCTTTGTTTTTGGATGCGTCATTTTATAGTCACTCTCCAGGTCGTCGTAGATCCTGGGGGCGGAGCTTCGTGAACAAGTAGTAAATAAATAAATACATAAATCATTAAAATTTCAAACTCTCTAACCATTAGAGAACTTTTGTGGGGCGTTACTACCCCAAAATATGATTATTTTCCCATAACAGCCCATCCTGAAGTGTTTTATTCTTCTTATACGACAGCAGTTTGTCTTCAAGGCCAATGATCATATCTTGGCAAGTAGTCTGACACAACTCTATATCATTAAGTAAGAAATTAAACACTCTGCCTCATGTGGTTATAGGAAAATAATCAACGACGGGGTGGTGTGATGAAGCGGAGTTACTTTTTACCACCTTTGTGTTTTGATTATTTTACAATCGCCACATGTCCTGAAGTGTCAGTGAGCTAATGATTATATATATTTTTTTCATTTGAAGATCATAAGGAAAAAAAAAACGCAGCACGTCATGTTGCAGAGACACTGCGAAGCGTAATCTCCCCCGTCCTGGAGATGTCAGGAAACGTACTTACAGCTTTACCCTTGACACTGGAGACTCCTTCCATAAATGTTAAACATCACCATTAAAAAAATTTCTTTGTTAAATATCAAGACATTTTTAATCAATTTATTTACGTCTTATTAACTACAAGTGAGAGAAATAAAAGAGAATCAGGTGAGGGTTTATAGCTGCTATACCGGAAGTGAGAACAGGAACTAACTTGTTTCATGGACTTTCCACAACATTAAATGTAACTATAAATGGATAAAATATACAATGTGAAATTAAAAATTGTTGGTAGATTGCTGTGGTACAAGAGGTTGCTTTAGTAAAACCCCTCATAAAAGTGTTTAATTTCTTCTTCTTCTCCTTCTTCTTATTATTGCGTGTATTGTATTGAGCAGGAATTGTGCTGAAGCCGTACCAGCTGGATGGCGTGCGGTGGCTCACACAGTGTTTGAAGACTCTGGATGGCTGCATCCTGGGGGATGAAATGGGTTTGGGTAAAACCTGTCAGGTCAGTAATTTGGATGTTTTTGTAACAGTAACTTCTTTTCAACATCCACAGGGTTGTGTTATTTCCTGTAATTGAGAACCTGTAGACATGGAGGGCATCGAGGCTCAGACTTGTCTTACGGAACGCAGCATCAAAGACCAGAATAGATGAGAAATGCAGAGGTCGGGGTCAGGCGGTGCACGTTTTTACTCCATCTCAGCTTCCAGCACACCTGAGACCAACAAACACTGAACGCTTTAGTGGTGCTGGTCTCTGAGGATTACATTACATCTACATACTGGTCCCATGTGGCATGGTTTTATTTTATGAACATTTAATAATTACATTACATCTACATACTGCTCCTATGTAGCACAGTTTTTTTTAAATAATTGCATTACTCCACATAATGCTCTCATGTAGCGCTGTTGTATTTTCTTAACATTTAATTAACCACATTACCCTAATTTCTTATTCTGAATGTATGCTGTGTAATCTATATTAAAAGATCAGTTTGTAAACGAAAGCTAACCTACATTAGCAAGTTAGAGCTAACAAATATTAATGAGAATGCCCGCAAACTAGCTAGCGAAAGCTACAGTAAATTACCTTAGACAAGTTAATGAATACTAATGCAAATTATTTTTAACTAAGTAGTGAGTGCTAACCTTCATTGCCTTAGACTCGGTAGTGAAAGCTAAATTAAAAGATCTTACACTAGTTAGGGAAAGCCAAGGTAAATTACCTCAGACTAGATAGCAAATACAAACTTACATTACCTCAGACTAGCTGGAGAAAGCCAAGGTAAATTACCTTAGACTAGCTAGAGCAAGCCAAGGTAAATTACCTCATGCTAGCTAGCAAATACAAACTTGCATTACCTCAGACTAGCTAGGGAAAGCCAAGGTAAATGACCTCATGCTAGCTAGCAAATACAAACTTGCATTACCTCAGATTAGCTAGGGAAAGCCAAGGTAAATTACCTCAGACTAGATAGCAAATACAAACTTACATTACCTCAGACTAGCTAGAGAAAGCCAAGGTAAATTACCTTAGACTAGCTAGAGCAAGCCAAGGTAAATTACCTCATGCTAGCTAGCAAATACA
>JANDJT010000012.1:2383263-2403526 GCA_024331685.1 Stegophilus panzeri | reverse complement strand
AATATTCATTAATAACTTATACTTTTTTTTAAAATCAGTTATTGTACAGCCTTTTTTCTCTCTTCACTGAGACCCACTCACTGCTAATTAATATTCATTAAGCTTCATTTCAATATTCATTAATAACGTGTATATATATATATATATATATAATATATATATTTTCAAATCAGTTATTGTACAGCCTTTTTTCTGTCTCTTTTCACCGAGATCCACACATCGCTAATAAATATTCATACAGCAGTATTTAAATATTCATTAGTAACGTATACTTTTTAAATAAATTTAAACTTCTTTCCTGTCTCTTTTCACCGGGACCTTTCTCACTCCTCATTAATATTCATGAGCTCGCTGCTACTTTTCTCTGTGAATAGCGAAGGGAGAAATGCATTTTGCGTTTTCCTTTAAAATCAGTTCCGTGTAAAAGCCCGAGATAACGAAGTAAATCTGTATCTTCAGGACAGAAGAGTTTACGCTTTCCGGTTTCTCAGTAACATGACAAGCTGTGGGGTGTGGTGGTTTTTTGTTTTGTTTTTGTTTTTCTTCTTCTTCTTAACTTCAGGAGAGTAAAAAAGAAACCGCTTATAGGTGCTAAACCCTAAGTGATAACAGGAACTTGTTTTGCAGATGTTCCACAACGTTAAACGTAGAACATTCTTCTTCTAAATAAATGTTGTTAGCATATGCAAATTGCTTTGGCGCAAGAGAGGAGAAAAACCCATGCGCTGTTTTTTAGGAAAATAATCAGGGCGGTAATCGCAACGAGCAAGAAAACATCAAACAGTGTGTTTATGTGCTTTTTATTTTTTATTTTTTTTGCACATTAGCTCCCAAAGACACCTGAAGAGCCAGTATGTGGTTTTACTTAGATTGTGTATTGTTGCATAACGTCGCACTTTTTTTTTTTCTTTTTTTTTTAACGACTGCAGGCTGCACGTTCATGTTGTTATCGAGTTCTTAGATCTAGAGAAGCGGCTGTGGTTTACAGTCGCTTCCTGTCTTTTTTTTTTTTTTTTTTTTTGCCATTTGTGTGTGAACGAGCACGCACTTGACTTCTCTCAGGTTACAGTTATGAGCGTCTAGATGGCTCGGTGAGAGGAGAAGAGCGCCATCTCTCCATCAAAACCTTCAACACCGAAGAGGTCTTCATCTTCCTGCTCAGCACAAAAGCTGGTGGGTGGTTTCTAGCGAAGCGTCTGAAAACCTCTGAAATACTGAGAGAGAGACGCCTAGTTTACCTAGAACCCTGTGTGTGTGTGTGTGTGTGTGTGTGTGTGTGTTGTACGTTGTGTAGGCGGGGTCGGTTTGAACCTGACGGTAGCCGACACCGTAATCTTCTTGGACAGCGATTTTAATCCACAGAACGACGTGCAAGCGGCGGCTCGAGCTCACCGGATAGGCCAGAAAAGGTAGCGACCGTTACTAAGCAACACCGACGCTGGAGACCCCTTCCCGCGAACGTTAAACGAGCGTCTCTGTACAGAAAACCTCACGTACGAGCGACCCCTGTGGACGAGCTGTTACCATAGAAACGATGAATAACGTATCGTATAACGTGCCCCTGCACCGTTCTCAGAGCCACTGTTGTGGTTTCGTGAAAAATTCGAATTGAAACCTGACCAATCAGAATGGAGAATTGAACTTCACACCTACAGCATGACGTATACGTTTACGTATAATTATTCACACGAATAATATAGCATTATTTTATCTGTTTTGGTGGACAGGCCTGTGAAAGTGATCCGGCTGCTGGGGAGGGACACGGTGGAGGAGATGATCTTCTCCCGCGCCGTGTCCAAACTGCGTCTCACCAACACCGTGATCAAGGAGGGACAGTTCTCTCTGCTGGAGAAGAGTAAGGCTGCTTCTCAACTTGAGGTACATGTCTCACCTCCACCACCACCTCCGCCTCCGCCCCTACCACTCCACTCCTCCTGTATCTCTTATTTCACGCCTAACCTTCCTCCCCGCTGGAGCTCCGTCATCCGTGCAGTCTGTCACGATCATGAAAGTTCAGCGGAGGGGTTGTTTTGTTATAGAATAATTGCGCTTAACTGTTTTAAGTCCTGCAGTTCCTATATGTCATTATTTCTGATTCACTATATATGCTCACTACTAAGGGTATGATGTAGTAGTAGTGCACTAACCACTCAACAAACTCCATTTGATATTCAGCAACAGAACAGCTGTGATTAGAATAAATCCTTTGCGTATAAACTGCTTATTTTGAGTACTGATGATTAAGAATTTTATTGCACTGCACTAATATGTGGTTTAACCGTCTTCTTTTGATCAGGGACAACCTCAAATCCACAAGTATTACATATTGCCGCTTTAATTTCAGGGTTTTGTTTCATGTTTTCATTTGAATACGGCCTGTACCTGAGACTTCCTACCTGTCCTTCAAAGGAATTACCTTTCGTTCTTTCTTTTTATGCATTCACCCTTCTACTTTTCCTATGTTTTTCTTTTTTCTTTCTTTCTTTAATTTAATCCTTCTACTTTTTTTCTTTCTTTCTTTCTTTCTTTCTTTCTTTCTTATTTCACCCTTCTACTTTTTCTTTCTTTCTTTCTTTCTTTCTTTCTTTCTTATTTCACCCTTCTACTTTTTCTTTCTTCCTTTCTTTCTTATTTCACCCTTCTACTTTTCCTTTCTTTCTTTCTTTCTTTCTTTCTTTCTTTAATTTAATCCTTCTACTCTTTCTTTTTCTTTCTTTCATTTCACCCTTCTACTTTTTCTTTCTTTCTTTCTTTCTTTCTTTCTTCCTTTAATTTAATCCTTCTACTCTTTCTTTCTTTCTTTCTCTTTCTCCCTTCTACTTTTCATATATCTTCTTTGTTTCTTCCTTTTTCTTTATTTTTATTCTTTCACCCATCTACCTTTCCTGTCTTCTTTCTTTCTTCCATTAATTTTCTTTCATTCTTTCTTTCGTTAACTTCTTCCTTTCTTTCACCCTTCCACCTTTCCTATGTCTTTCTTTCTTTCTTTTTTACTTCCACTCTTCTACTATTCCTGTCTCTTTCTTTCTTTATTTTACTTTCTTTATTAATTAATTAATTAATTTATTTTCCTTTCTTCCTTTTTTCTTTCTTTCTTTCTTTCTTTATTTCTTTAACTTCTTCTGTTCATTCACCTTTCTTTCTTTCTTTCTTTCTTTCTTTCTTTCACACTTCTACTTTTCTCCTTTACTTTACTTGTAAAATTTACGTGACAGTCAGGTTGTGTTGAGTGCAGTGATATACTTCTACTTTTCCTATGTCTTTCTTTCTTTTTCTGTCTTTCTTGTGCACTTCTCAGTGCAGTGATAGACGCAGATGTTGAACCAGTTGTTGCCGAAAGTGTGGAAATGTTCCGGAGTCCATGTGAACTTCTAAACGGATCTTAGACAGGTGTTAGGTTAAAGAGAATTACTAGAAAGGCAGAATTAAGGTTTTATCTGTTTTGTGTTCAGTTTCAGTATCGCACCCAAAGCTTTATTTTCAAGCACACAGCAGGCTTTTTTTGTCCAGATTTGTCTACACAGTCACAGGGCAATGTGGGTATTTTATCTGAGCGCTGTGTGTGTGCGTGCGTGCGTGCGTGTGTGTGGGTATAGTTGAGCGAGATCCTGAAGTTTGGAGTCCACAAACTGCTGTCGTCAGATGAGAGCTCAGTCCAGCGTGTGGACGTTCTACAGGTCCTGGGACAGTCCCGAGATGGCAAGTGGCTGGTGGACGAGGAGCACGTCAGGCCTGCTGAGGAAGAGGAGGATGAAGATGAGGAGAGACAGAGTAGGACGGAGGTCTCTCTTGACGGAGGTCATTTATACAGCTCTGTAATGCGCGCCTTAACCATTTTTCTTCCTCTCCAGATCACATGTACTTCTTTGAGGGGAAGGACTACTCCAAAATCCCGAGCACGGAGGACGAGAAAAGGTTCGAGCTCATGCTGGAGCAGCAGTCAACTCCCATGGAGGACGCCGGGAAAGACGGACGCAGCCTACGCCACAAAGCCGGAGTGAGTCCGTCAAACACACGTTTATCTGAACGCCATCTTTGAGGTCTAGATCTTTAGACTAGTCTAGAGACTTTTTCTGTGCCTGAAACACACTCGAACACCGCTCTCTCAGACACAAAGTGCACTAAATAGGGTCAGTGGTATTGCCCTGGTATTGGATTAAATCAATATAAACGCCTGATAACTGTTACATATAGATTACAGATACATATAGAAACTTATCTCTAATAGTTACAGTGAATATGATAAAAAAAGTCTACACACCCCCTGTTAAAATGGCAGCTTTTTGTGATGTAGAAAAATGAAACCAATATGACTCGTGTCCTTTTCCACCTTTAATGTGATACAGGAGCCAACGTTTTAAGAAGAAGAAAGATTGCATAGGTAGACACACCCCTTAACTAACACTTTGTTAAAGCACTTTTTGCTTCTAATTCAGCACCCAGTGTTTTTAAGTAAGAGTCTACCAACTTGGCACGTCTTCATTTGGCAGTTTTATTCCACTCTTCCTTACAAAAATGCTCCAGATCTATCAAACGTGCGAGGAGATCTCCTGTGCACCGCCCTCTTCGAGTCGTTCCACAAGGTTTTCAATCGGAGGTAGAGGTGGAGTCTGACCGGAGCATTCCTAAACGTCGATCTTCTTCATCTGAAGTCGTTCCTTTAGTTGACTTGGATTTGCGCTTCGGGTTGTTATCGTGCTGGAAAATTTCCTTCCTCTTCAGCTGTCTGACAGAGGCCTGCAGGTTTCGTGGCAAAACAGATTCGTGTTTGGAGCGATCCATGATTCCGTCTATCTTGACTAGTGCACCAGTCCCAGCTGAAGAGCAGCAGGCCCCATAGCATGATGCTGCCACCACCATGCTGCACCATCTGTACGGTGTTCTTTGGGTGATGAGCTGTCTTGTTTTATGTCCAAAATAATTTCTCATCAGAACAAAAGACATTTTGCTTCATGGTTTGGGGTGATTTAGGCAGGCTTTGATGTGTTTTTTTTTTTTTTGTTTGTTTGTTTTCCTCTCATGAGAACGTGGTTCAGTCTAGCCTCTCTACCCCATAGCCCCATAGAGATTGTTGTCACATGCAGGGAGTGACCAGTATTTCTCAGATATTCCTGGAGCTCTCGTAATGTTGCTATCGGTCTCCTGGCTGCCTGATAAGTTTTTTCGTCTTGTCCTTTTGTGAATTTTGGAGGGATGTCCTGTTCTCAGTTACGTCACTGTGGCGCCCCGTTTTCTCCACTTGTTGATGACGGCCTTTACAGTCTAATCGAATGTTTTGGAAATTCTTTTCTTTCTTTTTTTTTAACCCCGCTCTTGATCGATAATGTTTGACGGTTAGACACCGTACGTGCTTTGTAAGCTCTTTGGCTTCAGGAGTTGGATGAAACCAAGCAAGAAAATCAAGAAAATCCTGTACGGAAACAGCCGGCGTTTATTTGGGGTTAATCAGAATCACATCATTGATGACAGATGTATGATGATAACTTTTGGACATGAGTTAGTTTACTAACTAAGATTAGTAATATCTTTTTCATTTCACTATATGGTTTGGATTGTTTACTTGCAGGACGAACCCAAATGACACGCTAACGTCCTAGAATTCTGTGATATTACAGATACATGACGATGTTGAGGTACGTATTCCCTTCTCTCCATTCAAAAAACCATGGCGAGGGGGTACAAACCGTGAAGTATTTAGAAACCTTTTGAAAAATGGTGTCGAAACCATTTCAAACACAACGGAGTAAGGTCTGGTTTGTGGTACAGTAATGTAGCTATGCTAACATTTTCCACTTCCACTCCAAACTTGACTCGAAGACGAATAGGACAGAGAGTCATTTTACAACATTACGGGCTTTGATAAAACGAACCCAGCGTTATCTGGTTAACCGTTGTCTTGTAGGTTTTATTCTCTGGACATTTAGCTGCGCCCTCGAGAGTAAAGAGGCCTCTGACGGAGTCCGAGCTGGAAGAGAGGCGTCGGAAGAGAGAGGAAACTGCTGCTAAAAAAGCCAAGCAGCAGGAAGAGAAGAAGAGAGCGCGCGAGGAGCAAAAATACAAGAAGAAGTAAGAGTCTGGTTAAGGATGTGCTTCATTAAAACAACGCAGCAGCTTTAACCCCCCCCTCCCCCCTCAAGTGCCTGGTGTTTCTCTTAAAAATATATATATATGTGTGGGTATGTATGTATGTATATGTGTGTGTATATATGTATATGAAGCTGCACAATAATCTAGCTGTAGATTTAGATCAAGTCAGAAAAGGACGGTGGAGCCGTGAGAGGAAACGGACTCTTCACGGTGACACCGGATCGTGAGGTTATGAATCTACGACGCTATAACGTCAGGCAGTGCCGACGGTGTTGAAAGGCTCCTCAGCACGAGTTTGTCGCTTGAAATCTATAGTCTCCGAGTGAAGTTATCCACCGAACGTCGAGTAAGACCCGGGCGTAGACTGTTTATTCGAAACAATCCATGGCAGTCTTTAGGGACTACGTGTAATAACAGCACAGCAATCTCATGAAAGTCCGTCAGCAGCAGAGAGAGATTCTCAGGTGGAGGCAAGCATCAGGTAGAGCATCAGGATGGATCAGGCAGGTCCGGAGGGCACAAAGAGTCAGGGTCACTGGCATCTCATCAGGCAAGTATAGGTTGTAATGTATACTGAGTTTGGAGTGATGTGAATTTTATTGTTCTTTTCATAGGGAGCTTTTGTTTTTGTTTTTGTTTATTTGCTTTTTTTTGTCCTCTTCTGTATATGTTGATCCTTATCAGGGGGCCATGCACCGAAGGTGCGTAGACATCCTATTGTTATTCTACCTTTTCTTATAGGGGGGCAAATGCAGAAGGTGTGTAGGCACCCTATTGTTATTCTATCTTTTCTTCTTCTTCTGTTCAGGGTGTCTAAGGCAGATTTAGATCAGATTTTCCGCTATCTTGGATTTTGAGAAACAAAAACTGGGTTTTATTGCGACTCCTCCTACAAATTTTGTTCAATCATCACCAAGTTTGGAACAATTCGTCTTCATAGTAAGCCTCACAAAATTTATCAAAAGAATCTTAAACACTCCAAACGTAATGGTTTGTCCGTAATGGGCGGACGATTCTTTGGCGAAACCGCCAAACAGGAAACGAGGCTGTATCTCAGCAACTACTTTTCGCACTGACACAAAATTTGGTAGGCATTCTCAGGACTATGTCCTGAGGCTATGAAACACATTTCGTGACAGCGCCACTTACTGGTCAAACATTATAATAACATGCTAAAAATACTTACATCTGACTGTTGCTACTCCTCCTTTAAATGTCCAATCTTCACCAGATTTGGCACACATCATCTTGAGACCTGTCTGAACAAAAGATATCAAAGGAACTCTGATATTCAAAACCGGTTTCCCATAACGCACTGGCAAATGCATGAAACTTTAAATCACTCTTGAATCCATTTGCCTGTAGTTACGGCTCTGCTTTACTGTGATTGCTTACACAGCAATTGTAGCGTGTCTGTGAATGTGCAGTTCACCGAGTCTGCGTGCTTGGCCCCCAAAAATGCTGCTTGCAGCTTTAATTATTATTATTATTATTGTTGTTATTATTATGTTGATATCATGACATACAGAGCCTGTGAAGGGACCTTTACCTAAAAAAAAAAACCCAAACAACTAAACACTAATAAATAAATAAAAATCTAGTGAAAATAGAAAATTATTACATGAGCACATGGTAATTTATCATTTTCACAAGAATTTTGTTACAATTTCACTGTAACGTGACAAATAAAGGCTTTCTTTCTTCTTCTTTCTTCTTCTTCTTCTTCTAAAAAAATATTACACCATCTCCTTTTCTTCCAGAATAACAAATCATGTGAAAAGGAGATTTGTTTTAGTATGTATGCTGTTGTTGTTGTTGTTGTTTCTTTCGTTTTTGGGAAAGGTCCCTTTAAGGGCAATGATATTTTAGCACAAGCTTACCTGTAATATATATCGTTGGTTGTAGGAAAAGTGTTTGTTTAATATTGTATATAACTACTGCTATAAGTTATTTTTCATGGTGTATCAATAATTGCAAATTTTACTCTGTGTGTGTGTGTGTGTGTGTGTGTGTGTCAGGATGGCGTGGTGGGCATCATGTGGGTATACATCGCTGTGCCTGCCCTCTGCTGATAGTGAAGGCGAGGATGTGGACGAACAAGAAGGAGGAGACGTCAGCAGTGTGAACTCTACTGACTCGGATGACACGGCGATTCGTTACGTACTCGGTGATGTCACACACCCGCAGGCTGAGCGCGAGGACGTCATTATCGTTCAGTGTGTGGGTATGTTTGGTACGACTGGTACTGTCATAGCAACAATGCCCATGATGAGGTATCAGTGGAATTTGAACAACCTGAAGTTTAAATATATATTGTCCTTTCGTGACTCATAACGTTTCACATTTTATTATAATACCGCTATACCGAGATCGTATAAGTAAAGAATAAATGTCCTGAAGCTTTCCCTCTGACTGTTACAAAGACTCCTTCCAAAAATCATCTTTTTTTTTTTTTTTTTTTTTTTTTGCTTCAGCGAATTGTTTTATTTTGCCTTCAAATAGCAGAAACCAGGTTCTGCAAATTTAGTACCTGCCCATCAGTCATACAAATTTACACACAATTTCTGTTCCCAAAGTAACTTTAAGGTAAATAAATCACACTGCATGTTGGGCTAAATTAATGTATTTACATTGACTTCACCCTCTGTTTTACACTTTTATCTAGAAACACCAAAAAATTGCATATTTATTAAATTAAACACACAAAAACTGAGTTTTAACTTTGCAAGATGCGAAGACACAGTCCTCCATGGACGCTGTTACGACCTGGTTGATGTCTCTAAAGAGTCGGTGTGTGAACATTCCATAAATAGTTTTATTTTGTCTTCGTATTTTGGGGTTCTTCCCCACGGTTATACTTGTATTTCCACACAAGGCTGTGTAAATGACACTGCAGGAGATCATCTATTCATCTATTTGCATTGGCTCCGCCCCTTGTTTTAGGTTTACTTTTAGGTAAAAACGCCCCAAGACACGTATTTAGTAAGCCAGGCACACCATATTGCTCATGTGAAAGACACAGTCCTCCGTAGACCCCCTGTTGAGATGTTTGCTGAACGTTTTGACACGCACAGAAGTCTTAATTTCGGACAAATATACCGTTTAGATTTCAGACGAACCCTTCCGGGGTTTTCCGTCGACACGTTCCGACAAACGAGCAAAGGAAGTGAAAATTTTTTATTTTATTATTTATTTTAAACCGTATATCCGTGTGTAGACGATTCTGGACGGTGGGGACGAGGCGGCTTGTTCACAGCTCTGGAGCTCCGGTCAGATGAGGCGAAGAAACAGTATGAACTGGCAGGAGACATGGAAGGTGAGTAAACGTCCAGATCCGTCAGCGGCCGATCGTCCATCGGTTCTCCGGGTTGACGGATTCGTTACTCCGTTTTAGATTTGGAGCCCGGGAGCGTGCTGCTGTTCTCCATTGACGACAAGCAGTCGAGACTGAGCGGAAGAGACTACGTGAGTCAGAACTCTACCAGCTCCTGTTTCTCAAGATGTTCCACGATATCATCAATCAGTCCTAACAGATCTGTACATTTCACTCGCTGTAGCTGGCTCTGATCGTCGCCCAGAGGAGAGATAAAGCCAACCAGCTGTCAGGGATTTACCTCAATGCCCTGGACGAGGGGCTCAAGAAGATCTACAGAGCTGCCAAGCAGAAGAAAGGTAAAGATCCTGCTCACGTTTACTTCCTGTAGCTGACTCTCAGCTGATCAGCGTTGTCGTAAAAATGGATATAGGTCTAAAGAATTCAAGATATGGTTAATAAATAAATAATGCTTAGTGCAACAGGGAATGGCGAAGTTTCTAGGTTTTGTAATGAAAACATGAAATGAGTAAAAATGTTCAGAAATAAGCGGTTTCTTATACGCAGTGCGTATCGTAGAGATTAAAGGAAAAAAGCCGTCGCGATGTTAGACGGGAAGGAGTTTTGCAATTAGGAGTATCGAGTCGATTATTCTTTATCTGGGTCTTTTTTCCAGCGAGTGTCCACCTTCCACGAATCGGACACGCCACCAAAGGCTTCAACTGGTACGGCACTGAGAGGCTAATACGCAAGCACTTAGCCTCCCGAGGAGTTCCTACCTTCATGTATCCTTCTGTACACATCTGTAAGACAAAACGTGAAGAAAAAGATCTGTGTGTGTGTGTGTGTGTGTGTGTGTTTATATATATGAAGAATTCCACAAATGAATAAGTGGTGGCTTGGAGGTTAAGGCTCTGGTTTACTGATCAGAAGGTCGGGGGTTCAAGCCCCAGCACTGCCAAGCTGCCACTGTTGGGCCCTTGAACAAGGCCCTTAACCCTCTCTGCTCCAGGGGGCGCTGTATCATGGCTGACCCTGCGCTCTGACCCCAACTTCCTGACATACTGTGGTATGCGACGAAAAGAATTTCACTCTGCTGTAATGTATACGTGATCAATAAAGACTCATTATCATGATCATGATTTTCGATATTAACTGAACCCCTGTAAGCCCCGCCCCCTCTCCCACCATCCTACATTAGTAATCTTTCAGCTGGTGTTCTCTCGTCTCTACTCGATTTTCTTGCTCCGGTGATGCAGACGTTTTCTGTTGTGACAGACAATGCGAAGCTTACACCACGTACTGTTTCTTATGACTTGCTGTACATCACAAATTTTATTTTCTTATTCTAGAATAGGAATAGAAAGTGTCCGTGTTTTTCGCGTCTTAACCAAAACAGACAAACAGTAGCTTTTTCCCCAGCAAACCCCCTTGTGGTTTGGGAAAGGACTACTCCTTTCTCTCTTACGCATTAGGTCCGCCTCTTTCGCTAGCATTTACTGAGTTTATTTTGAGTATGCCTTTTAAGCATAGTATGTGATTTAGAAAAGCATTGTTTGTGTACATCCTTAACTTCAATATTAGATACTACTACAAGCGTACATCCTCTGACTCCACCGCGACGGCTTCGTCTACGACCGCGGCGATCCCATCCACCTCGCGCTCAGCGTTCGCTCCTCCAGCACCGGTCTCTCCCAGCTCCTCGTGTTCTCTCGGTCCTCCGGAAGAGCAAGCCGAGTCTCCAGAAGGTTCTCGCGCATCGCAGCAGGGTGGAGAAGCTTCCGGTTTACCCGACTTTATGAGAGGAGTCTGCGTGTTGTTCTACCACGTGGGGGCGACGGAGAGAAAGAAACTCGCACGCTACCTCATCGCATATCCTTTGCACTAAGCGCGTGCGCTAGGTGTTTTTCCATCTTCGCCGCGAGATTTTTGCGGCCGCTCAACCTTTTGCCCGTAATTACTTTTATTATAGAACAGGTTTTAAACAGGCCGAGCTGCCTTTTACACGTTTCCAGCCTTAAGGCAGAGAGCAGTTCTTAAAGGAAGAATGTTCCTTACCTGATAGTTCTGAAGAATTAATACAGACTGTTTTATCAAAGCCTGCATTCCTAAAGTTTATCATGAAGATGGAGAAGAGTGAGCTGATAAACGTCCCAGTGTTTACGGAGTTTTTTAATTAAAAATAAATTTAAAAAAACGGAACAGCCACAAGGCACGACGAAAACGTTTACCCTGCGTCTTTTGTTGGTAATTGTTGGGAAACTGTAGTTTTATGAAAGGAATAAAACAGTTTAGAGCTTATAGGAGAATCATCAACTTCTGACTAACACCAGACTTTCATTGAAAAAAAACAAAAAAGATGTACTACCTCCACTGACTTTTTGATTTAGACAGCGATTAGAAACCTTTTTATCTACACACGTCTCCTTAACCCCTCTGTACATACGATGGCGATGAAGAGGACCTCGTGAGCTCACAGGTTACTCACATTGTGGCAGAGGTAGAAAGTCCAGCTCATATACAGGTACAAAGCGTTTTAAAAAAAAAGTGCAGACTTGTTTAAATGAAGTGTTTTTATTAGTATTTTAGTATTCTGACACGGCTTTAATCGCCTTTTACATGTAACGTATAATTACAGTTAGAATACGAACATAAAATGGTGACTGTTTATGTTAATATTCCGCTTTAGTGGCATTATTTAACGCGTGAGATAACGTGAACAAATCCTGAACGTCAGCGTCAAAACACCGTCTTGAACATTTAACAAAGTAACCAAGGCTCGTGTTAACTGACGATTATGTGTTCTTAATTATATTGTTTTGTAACACCTGCATTTAACAATGCAGGGTTTCTAGACGGATTAGATGTTTAGTAATGTTCCCGGAGGACATGTAGAGTAATTCTGATCATACGTGCCTTAATGATTATCTCAGTTTTAATTCCAGCTGATTTGCATGTTGTAGAGGGCGTGGCCTCGCAAGTTGTGCTTGATCCTCAGTAGGTCACATGACCACAGCATTTATGTACTCTGTACCTGTGCTAGGAACTCAATAACTCAAGTTATCCTAAAACCCCTGGAAGAGTCACGTCTCTGAAATGTCTTTTATTTATTTATTTATTTATTTATTTATATATATATAAATATATGTCAGCTATGTTTCATTGTTCTGACACTTGGTTTTGGTTTAGATTTCAGCAAGAGATGACCGAGAAGATCGAGTGCTTCATGGAGTGTTTTCATACTTTTACAGTGTCTATAAAACCTCTTTTCACACAGGATATAAGAGCTGTCAGTTCAGACAGGATATACTGTATATTACCCGGAGTTATTTCTAGTTATTACTCCACCTCCACATGTAAAACTACTCCATATTAAATAGGGCTTTACTCTGTTCCTTTGTTAACATTACTGATCGTTTATTACTGCCGAAGTTTAATGGTTATTAATGTCGACTAATGTGGTAAATGTAGTAAATAATGTTAGTCAACCCATAATCTAAACAAATATAAACATTTCTCAAAATCTGTAGCTACAATTTTAATAGATTTCGCAGTATTTCTTAGATTCTCAAATTTCTATAGGAGAAGGATTTTTCTAAAAGGTTTGTAATGAAAATATAGGACTTATTAAGGTTTGGTTGTTGTTGTTGTTTCAAATGCATGTGTATATGCTAATTATTGTTGTTTTGTTTTTTATTATAGTTTTAGCTACAGTACTGACTTTCTCG
Organism: Stegophilus panzeri; assembly: GCA_024331685.1. Classification (NCBI taxonomy): domain Eukaryota; kingdom Metazoa; phylum Chordata; class Actinopteri; order Siluriformes; family Trichomycteridae; genus Stegophilus; species Stegophilus panzeri. The sequence goes on along the minus strand of JANDJT010000012.1, from coordinate 2,390,398 downwards.
CAAATATTGTCCAATGTTGCATTTTCATTTTTATATATATATATATATATATATATATAATATAGCGCACTTATCTGTCTGTTTACTGAACAATTCTGACACCTGAAAGTTTTCTCAAATCTTTCCCAAAAAATCCGCAACGGTCACAAGTACCAAAGACGAAAATAGTTTTCTCTACTTTCTTTACACAGAATGCTGTTTATACAGTGAGTCTATGTACAACGCGAAAGGTTGAAGAAATGTACACGGAATAGATCGGATTGCAGATAGTAATGTATTTCAGATTTCAGTAAATCAGGGCCTTAGATGCGGGAGAACAGTGGACTAAATGACTCCAACAAAATACTCCAAACAGAATACTAAAATGAAGGGGTGTCGGTAATCATGGCACATATGGGTTTGTTAATAATATATACTTTTTCATAAGGGTCTTCTATAAACATACAGAATTTTGGTTTGGTTAAATACATTCAATTTAATTGAATTTTTTTTAAATAAGAGTCCCCCCACCATAGCCATTTTTATACTCGTTACCATTTTATACTCTTTACCAAGCGTGCTAACTAATATGTATGGTGCTGATGTTACAGGGCACTGACGAGTGTTATTTGTGTTTGCTCTCGCTAGGAATTGCAGGATATGTGTCAGCAGTGTCCTCAGGCCATCCTTGTAAAGAAGAACTGGCTCAAGTCTTGCTTTGCCAACCAGAGAAAAGTCAGCGCTTCCAAGTATATCCATCATTTTAAATAAATGTATTATATTTTATTCGTATGGATGATTTCCCCCCTCCATTCAAAGTGAAAAGTCTATCTCTGCACTGGTGTATCCAAGGGCTTTGAAAAGAAAAGAAAATCAAATATTTATTTATTTATATATGTCTCTCTTTTCGGTTTTTTACTCTTATCAGCTCATCACATTGCAGTCAATGCTGAATTATTGTGGGGGTGGGGTCTCTAGGCGACAATATCTCTATAAAACAAAACAAAATTTTACATTCAGTGATTCACTCAGAAACCTGGCGGGAAAGGTCTAATTTTTAAACATATATGGGAAAATTATTGACGGTACGCTGTCCTTCTGAACCTGGTTGCATCTGCCAGGAGGTCAAGACTAAGCTCAGATGGTGCTTCCAACATGAAAACCCCCAAACAAACTCTGACTTTGTGTCTCACGACACGGTATTTCCACGGTTAGCGTCCGACCATCACGGTCTCTAGCTTTAAACCTGATCGAAAGGAAGCTGATGTTCACAAACGAAAGACAAACCTTATTGATCCAGATGGATGTATTTGTGTGCCTGCGTTCTCAAGACAATACGAATAACAGTGGAGAAAATGCTAATGATATAAACGTATTAATAATGGGTAATAAAAATAGAAATATTATTCTGTATTCTGTAATAACGGCACACACGTACCAACTACTGTCTCAGCAGTAGGGCAGTTTTTCACTGTTGTTTAGCTTTTAAGTAGAAATGGGAGGGGTGTTGTATAGTCTGGTCACAGACGAAGGAAAAAATGGTACGATGAAACATTGGATGAAAGGGTAGAAATTGATTCCTGCCTTTTCAGAAAAAAACGGAGAAGAAAGAAAACTAGGGAGAATTTTATCTTGTCTTGTTTAAAAGTTTAATTGCTTTAATGGATGTGTGACACTTCAGGAACTGAGTGTGTGTGTGTGTGACATGCGTCTAAAGATCAGAAAGGAAATAAATACAAGTTTCTTAATATTACAACTTCATGTCTCATAATTGTGAATGTTTATCAAAATATTTTCCAATAAAACTGTGGGAGCATTTTTATATTCGATATTCACCACACATCCGCACCTCTGATTCGAAAGACTTGCACACGTTTTTAATCCATGTATAGTACACGGAGTGTCCGCTGGATGCACAAGTCCCAGTGAACGAGCTGTTACTATAGAAACGATGGCGTTAATATAAACCTGTGTTTCGCAGCTGCATTATTGTCAGAGCTGCTGTTCTAGGAAAATTCATCAACACCTTCTGACCAATCAGAATCCAGAATTCAGGAGTGGTATAAATACAGATAAACAGCTTGTGAAAAGGTTTTCTTTCTGACACACACTCATGCTTACACACATAACTGCGCCACATATCGGATACATTATACAAACTATATACTCATATATATTTATTACATTATTATAGAATTATATATAACTTCAGCCTAATTTTTTTTTTGGCACATTTTTGAACTGAAATGGACTTGATTGGGATTATATGTCATGAAGATACACAAAATGTCCCGTAATAATAATAACGTTTGGGCAAGATCAATATGGTTTGCCAAAGTTTCTGGACAAAACATCAATCATCAAGCATTTGGTTGTTAAAAAAATATTTGGAAAAGAAATATAGCACAACCACGACCATCCACCAAAAAGTCAGTAGCCGGGTAAAGAGGGGATTATTCAGTGATGCAACCAAGAGATCAACTGTAAGTCTGATTGGTGAAGCTCATCACAAAACAACCGGGACACTCCACGAAGCTGGGCTTTATGGAAGAGTGGTCAGAACAGGAGAAAAAATAATAGCATATAAGACTACCAAAATGCATGTTCGAGACTCAGAAACATGTCCAAAATGGTTCTCCGGTCTTATAAGACCTACAGTGAAATTTTTGACTTTCGTTGGGTAGAAACCCAACACTGCTCATCACCCTGAGAACACCATTCATATAGAGTGAAGCATGGTGGTGGTAGTATCATGTTACTGGGATGCTTATTTATCAGAAGGCAATGGGGAAACTGGTCAGGATTGAAGGAGAGATGGTTGGACAAGGGCAATCTGAGCAGATAACTTGTTCCAGACATCTTCCAACAGGACAACGACCCTAAGCATACCGCCAAAGCTACGCTGGAGTGGTTCAAACCTAAGAACCTGAATGTGTTTGGATGCCTCAGTCAAAACTCAGACTTTAGTCTGATTGAGAATCTGTGGCAAGAATGCTGTTCACCTACTATGTGGTAATGACACAAATGCTACAGATGCAGAGGATCTGATGAAATGATGAAGAGCGTGAAGGACCGCGTAGAGTTGTGAGAATTGAACCGAGCGGAATGAGTTTCATTTTGTGCAAACGTAAATTTATAAACTATCATAAGGGACATGGCGTCTCAGCTGGTGTTGTTCAGCATTATAAGTTTCTTCTCTTCGCTGTTAGGAAGCTTTTCTTTGACCTTCTTTTCCTTCCTGACTCGAACTGCTCAGATTGTTCCAACCTCAGCGTCCTCAAACCACCGCCTCTTTATCGTTAAAACTCGCCGATTCTGCATTTCTTTGTCCTACTTTTGTTGTCGTCATGTTTTCCGATATACCAGAGATCTGAGATCTGCTTCAAGACTTCACGCTCAGTGGACTTTAATGACTGTTATTCACAAAGCTGAAATGGGGAAAAATAAAACCCCAATAATATTAATGTTATGAACCCATTCTTGATTAAACCCTACTTTATAAAAAAAATGGCTTTTTTACAAAGGTCTTATTTCGTTAAAATGCCTATTGAATTGAAAGTCTGAAGATTAAAAAAAAAACTGTTTAGCCTACAGAGCCACATGTGATCTGGGTGTGTACCCAGCTGTTTGCATTTATTTATTTGTTTGCTTGTTTGTTTCTGACATTGTGATAGTCATCACTGTAATTACACCACAGCGCTGTTGAATTCTCGAATCTGATTGGACAGAAGGTGATTCATTTCCTATAACAGCAGCTCTGACATTAGTGCAGCTGCCAGTCCCAGGTTTATACAGTATTAATGCACTCGTTCTGATATGTTATTGTTGCTATAGTAACAACTTTACTCAATGGATTTCCACGGTGGACGATAAACATTAATAAACATATGTTGTTATTTATCAAAGAATAACATACTATAGAAACACTGATATGTTCTGTTGGACGACGTTTGTTTAAAAGGAAGTGGTAGCTCGGTGGTTAAGTTGTTGGACCACTGATTGGAAGGTCATGAGTTCAAATCCCAGCACTGACAAGCTGCCACTGCTGGGCCCTTGAGCAAGGCCCTTAACCTTCAACTACTCAAATGCTGTAAATGTAATGTAAATTTATGGAAGGAGTCTCCAGTGTCAGAGGTAAAGCTGTAACTTTACGTTGTCTGACATCTTCTGGACAAATATTTTTTTTGTCTTATTAACTTCAAGGGAGGGGGAAAAAAGACTGTTTATACTGTAGATGCTATAATATAAGTGAGAACAGGAACTAACTTGTGTCATGGACCCCGGGGTTATACCCCTACCCGTTTACAATAAATTTTTAATGACCACAGAGAGTCAGGACCTCCGTTTAACGTCTCATCCGAAAGTGCTGTTTTTACATTATAGTGTAGAAATAGCAGCTGAATGCAGTTCAGAGTGCATTAAACAGAACGGGACAATTGTGGTATACAGTCATGGGAGAAAGAAAGTACACCCTGCTTCAATTCTACGTTTTTTTTTAAATTTTTTTTATCAGGGCCTAAATAACAGTTATGTGGTCCTCACCAACTTCTCTACAAACAAATAACCTCCGAAAAAAATAAGTACACCCTCCCTCCTTTCATCATTATTAAGAGAGTTGTAATTAGCAGCCCGGTGTTACTAATGAAATGCACAAGATTAGTTAATCATCATGAAGTGTGACTACTTCTATAAAGGAGAACTTTTGGCACTTTGGTGTTCTGGAGCACTCAGGTATGTGTCTACTGTACATCATGCCAAGAATTCAATTCAATTCAATTTGATTTGTATAGCGCTTTTGACAATGGAAATTGTATCAAAGTAGCCTTACAGAAACATATAAACACAGGATAGAGATTTTAAGTGTGTGAATTTATCCCTATTGAGCGAGCCGGTGGTGACGGTGGTGAGGAAAAACTCCCTAAGATGATATGAGGAAGAAACCTTGAGAGGAACCAGACTCAGAAGGGAACCAGTCCTCATCTGGGTAACAACGGATAGTGTGAGAGTAAAGGGAAGTTCATTATGGTTTTTATATGAAGTCTGTTTGTTGAACTAGTCCACTGTTCACTAAAGGAGACCTGAGTGTAGAACTGCATGTGGTAATTGCAGTCCTAAGGCCATCGCAGTAACCGTAGTCCCAGCAACCACAGCGAGAACGTCCATGTGGAATTGAGGTCCAAAACCATTTCCCTGGTACTTCAAGAAGAAAAGACATCAGCCATGACCTCTTGTTCATCAATCTGGGAAGGGTTATAAGGCCGTCTCCAAACAGTTTGAAATTCTCCGTTCTACAGTGAGAAGGATTGTCTACAAACGGAGCGTCTTCAAGACAGTTGTCAGTTTTCCCAGGGGGGTATTCCAGAAAGCAGGTTCTATGACTAGGTAAGTTTACACAGTGTAAACGGACAACCTCAACTTTTGGATCCAAAAACAGGGGTAACTTTCAGGGTATCTAAGTAGCTATATCAACTTACTCTCTGAACAAAACCTGCTCCGGAGCAGGTTATGATCCAGGATTAGTTTGTTTCAGAGAGCTGATGTAACATGGCATGCCCTTTTGAAGAACGTCCTGCTGACGAGGAAGAACAGATTATATAGAATCTTTTTAGGCGTGAGAGGGTGATAAGACCCCATATAGATGTGTTTTCGTATCCGGATGAATATTTGTGGGAGCATTACCATTTTTTCACATGAATTGTTACTTTATTTAACAAACCTTTTGAAACCTCACATTGCCAATGTGACTCATCGTGGATCAGCGCTGAACACCGAGCACATTTTATGCATTGCCCTTTGTTTTGTTTTGCCACAGGGTGTTTTCTGTATAATGTGTGGGAAAGGTGACTGTGTGTAGGGCTGTTCGTACAGTATGCCTTGCACTCAAACTGTTCCTACACACTTTTGTGCACTTCCCTGGCCATTAACCTATAAGACTCATTTAAAGGAGAGTTCCACAGAGTGGCGGGTTCGTCCGTTCTGTGATATTGAGAGAGCTTATAGCACTGTGATACTGAGAGTTGCATATAGCACTACTTCATCTATCTATCCATAAGTACACAGACACAATAGCTTTCAAATTGATCTAATCGTCTAACTTTTAATTCCAGGCTTCCAAATTGGGATTGGATGCATTGATGAAACACACATTCCTATTAAAGCTCCTTCAGTTAATGAAGGAGACCATGCTAGTAGGAAGTCATTCCATAGCATCAGTGTGCAGATAATGGTAGAATATTGGGTGCTAAATCAAGGTTTAAGAAATTAAATGCCGCACATTACTGGTCTCCACTAACTGGGTAATATGTGATGCATCCCACCTAATCACCAACATGGAAGCAAAATGGCCAGGGTCTGTACATGATGCTAGAATATTTCAGGAGTCGTCGTTTTATAAACCCTAGATTTTTTTAAACTAAGTATACAGTATGTAAATATACTGAACATGTCATTACAGGAAACTTCAGTGGTTATTTGCTGGGTGACAAAAGGTACCCTTTTCTGCCCTATTTGATGACCCTCTACCCTGAACCTGAGCTTGAACCACAGGCACAGTTTAACCTCACCCACAGTAGAACATGGGCCAACGTGGAGATGACTGGTCAACAACAATAACAATAACAAAAATTGCAACAAATTTCGATATGTAGACAACAACAACAGCAACAACAAAAAAATGCAACAAATTTCAATATGTAGTCAACAACAATAAAATGCAACAAATTTCGATATGTAATAAACAACAACAAAAATGCAACAAATTCTGATATGTAGTCAACAACATCAACAAAAAAATGCAACAAATTTCAATATGTAATATGTAAAATAAAAAATAAACCAACATTCAGAAAGCAGGTGGCAAAAAAATACACCCTATAATCTGAATATGCTGGGACACCCACTCCTGGGGGGTTGATGTTGTTGACTACATATCGAAATTTATCGCATTTTTTGGTGGTTATTGTTGTTGTTGTTGTTGTTGACTACATATCGGAATTTGTTGCATTTTTTGGTGGTTATTGTTGTTGTTGTTGTTGACTACATATCGAAATTTGTTGCATTTTTGGTGGTTGTTGTTGATGTTGTTGACTACATATCGAAATTTATTGCATTTTTTGGTGGTTATTGTTGTTGTTGTTGACTACATATCGAAATTTAT
>JANDJT010000012.1:2324735-2347782 GCA_024331685.1 Stegophilus panzeri | reverse complement strand
ATGTTTTCTCATAACAATGAGATGTTTTCTCATAACAACGAGATGTTTTCTCATAACAATGAGATGTTTTCTCATAATTACGAGATGGTTTTCTCATAACGAGATGCTTTCTTACTATGGCGAGATGGTTTTCTCATAACGAGATGTTTTCTCATAATTACGAGATGTTTTCTCATAAAAACGAGATGTTTTCTCATACTTAAGAGATGGTTTTCTCATAACAACGAGATGCTTTCTTGTTATGACGAGATGTTTTCTCATAACAATGAGATGTTTTCTCATAACAACGAGATGTTTTCTCATAACAATGAGATGTTTTCTCATAACAATGAGATGTTTTCTCATAATAACGAGATGTTTTCTTGTTATGACGAGATGTTTTCTCATAACGAGATGTTTTCTCATAATTACGAGATGGTTTTCTCATAACGAGATGCTTTCTTGCTATGGCGAGATGGTTTTCTCATAACAACGAGATGTTTTCTCATAACAACTAGATGTTTTTTTGTCATGGCAAGATGATTTTCTCATAACGAGATGGTTTTCTCATAATAACGACATGGTTTTCTCATAACAACGAGATATTTTCTTGTTATGGCGAGATGATTTTCTCATAACGAGATGGTTTTCTCATAATAACGAGATGGTTTTCTCATAATAACGAGATGGTTTTCTCATAATAAGGACATGGTTTTCTCATAATAATGATATGTTTTCTTGTTATGACGAGATGGTTTTCTTATAAAAGATGCTTTCTCATAATAATGAGATGTTCAAGGAGATGCTTTTTTGGCTTCAAAACAGCATCCTCTACAGAAACTGCTCTTGTGGTTTTTAGTGAAAAGCTTTGTGTCGCTAGATCATTGCATAGATCAGTGACATTTCAACAGCCTTCAACATATTTAATCACAAGCCTTGTGGAATTCATGACAGAGCGTGACAATGGTTTGCTTCCTACCTGGAAGGATGGTCATATCAGGTGACATGCAGACTCTACACTGGTGTCCCAAAAGGCTTGGTGCTGGGTCCTCTCCTGTTTATACCAGCTCTCTTGGGTTTTCATAGCACTGCTATGCTGATGACATGCAACTCATCCTCCATGTTTCTTCATCAGACACTCACATTTCAGTATGGATCTCAGCATGTCTGGCAGACATTTCATCATGGAAGGCAGCTCATCATGGAGATGTATCTCCATGTCAGGATCCTGTGATCTCCCTCACTGCATGCAAATTTGGTGGCATTGCTAAACAAACATGGCCATGCCAATTTCTCGTCTGCAACAGCAGGAGGATCTTGTCATTTCTATTCACACAGGCCACTTGTTCATTCCCTTGTCATTTCGAGAGTGGACTACTGCAACTCACTCCTGGCAGGTCTTCCACTGCAAACCATCTGACCTCTGCAACTGATTTAGAATGCAGCTGCAAACTTGTTTTCAACCCCCCAAGTTCTCCCACACCATCCTACTGCTACACTCCCTCCACTGGCTTCCTGTAGCTGTCCACATCAGATTTAAAACATTGATGCTTGCCTACAAAGCCAAAAACAGATCTGCACCCACTTACCAAAGCTCTTATCACACCCCACACTGCACCACGCTCTCTCCGATCTTCTAGTGCTGTTCGGTTGGACCCACCATCTTTCAGGGTACAAGGAAGGCATGCATCAAGACTGTTCTTGGTTCTGGAACCTAGGTGGTGACCTGTTCCCAATTAACCTCCAGCTGTTTCTTTTTACTAACACTTACTTTTCCAGCCTTTTGTTGCCCCCGTCCCAACTTTTTTGAGACGTGTTGCGGCCATCGAATACAAAATTACCTTATTTTTTCCTTAAAATGGTACATTTCCTCAGTTTAAACATTTGATATGTTTTCTAACTTCTATTGTGAATAACGTACGGCTTTATGAGATTTGCCAATCATTGGATTCTGTTTTTATATACATTTTACACAGCATCCCAACTTTTTTGGAATTGGGATTGTAAATGTAAATAAGATTAGATAAGATACCTTTATTATCATTGTACACATACAACAAGATTCAGTGTTAGGATTCATATAAGTTACGATACATATATGCTTACAGGTATATCAATATATACACTATACAATAGGGGCACAGTGACTTAATGGTTAGGCTGTTTGTCTCGCACCTCCAGGGTTGGGTTCCAAATTGTCTGTAGTGTATGTGTGCGATTGTGCCCTGTGATGGGTTGGCACCCTGTTCAGGGTGTCCCCAGGCTTGTCCCCAGAGTCCCCTGGGAGAGGCTCCCTGTGACCCTGTGTAGGATAAGTGGTACAGGAGATGCATAGATAGATGGATGGACAATATACAATAGTGTACAATATGAATGGGTAGTGCCTGTTGAGCTCAGTGTACATATGAAGAGATATACAAGGTTGTTTTCTTTAAATAAAAAAGACTATACAGTAAATGAACATATTCAGAGGTAGAGTTTGTCTAACTAGATGTACCGAGTGCATGGTGGAGCCCACTGTGATATGGGCTGATGGGCTGAAAGCCTGGATAGAGTGCAATGTGGTCAGTAGTGTCCATAATAAAGTAACATTTCAACTGCATGCATCTGACAGGAACTCATTTGTTTGCTGGTTGTTTGATTCAGAAGGCTGACTGTTCTGGGTAGAAGCTGTTCCTCTGTCTGGCCGAGACACCTGAAGTGTCTTCCAGAGGGCACGAGAGAGAAGAGGTGGTGGCAGGGGTGCGTCAGGTCTCTGGAGATGGGCATTGTTCTGCGATGACAGCAGGTTCTGTAGATATCCTCAAGAATCGGCAAAACAATTCCCCGAAGAATTTCTGGGCCCTGTCCATGACTCGTTGCAGGGTGTGGCAGCTGGTGTACCATGTAGAGATGCAGTAGGTGAGTATGCTCTCGATAATGTTGAGATTGAAAGTGACAAGCAGGTCCTTTGAATGTAGAAGAGTAAAAAATCTAATTAGATGCAGTTTTGCTTAGACAACAAGGTCAAAAGAGAGATCGGCAAAGAAGCCAGTTTACTTCCTCTGTTTGGGGTAAAAAGGGGTCAAACTAATTCTGATTGGTTCTTTGGTAGTTTTAATGCCACCATTACCAAATAAAGTCCTGCACCGAATCGTCCAGAAGAACATGGCGGGAAAAACGTATTATTTATTCTGTAGTCGGTAATAAATCCACCTCAGAAGCCATTGCTAACAGTAAGAAGGTCGTTATGAAAACGAGAGACGGGGGCTTTAAAGATAACTGACACAAATGTGTAGCTACATATGTGCCACGGGATAATATGGACTAGATTAAACCTCGTAATTATGTATCAGCCATAAAGTAAAGCTCAGCCCTATCATTAATCACAGATATTACACGGCTCTGTGGAATACTTCACCCTGATTGGACAGCCGAGGAATTCAGAGGTCTGTTAGTTCTTAAAGTGCTGTATGTGTATAATTGATTGCCCGGTCCTGCTACTGTTTCACTGGTTCACATCTTCTCCTCAACATAACAGCTATTTTCTAATAATGACCGACTTCCTGTACTCATTCCTTACATTTTCTCCACGGATATGCGTTTAAAAAAAAAAACCAAAAAAAAAAAACCATTAACATGCAACAACTATACAATAACGGAATGAACATTTTGAGGTCAGCCGTAATTGTCGACATCTTTTTATTAGTATTTTTTTTTTTTTAAATTCCACGAATCCTGTACACCAGTTGTCATAAGACAATTGAGGATGAATTAAATTATTTCCGGTCTGTCCTTTTGAATCACCCAGGCTATTTCATCGTATTTGCTCGACTGATGGTATGCGCCGGCGGAATGAGAGGATGTCTGATTGCGAGGAACAGAAATAAGACCATTTGCACACATGAATAATCAAACTGAAAGGAGACTTTGTCTTCCTTACCCACAGCCGGGGCAGAAAGAATGGAGACATTTTTCTACAGCGCACTAACTTAAATTGGTTTAGTGAATGTGCTTTACCACCCACTGCTGTTCTCCTCTCTCCTTTTTTCTTCAGGAATCTGATGAATTGTCATTGCTTTAGGATCCCCCAAGGACAAACCTCCGGTGGGGAAATTTCAGAGAAACACATTGGTATAAAACTAATTTTCAATCAATCAAGCCGTAATAATAGATGGATTCCATGACTATTTGTGTCCTACTGATGTTACATGTATAAATATGCATATAACATAAAAATCAAACATGGGTTAAGTCTCCTTCATGACAAACTTCGTCCGTGTTCCAGATAAATAAGTTAAAACAGCATTCCTACCCATCCTTGTGCAGTATAGCTACAATTTACCTTCAAATGTAATCATTATTATACTTTACAAACTGTATTATTTGTTCATTAATGTGTGAGACTATTTAACGTCTCATGTTTGAAACATACTTTTCCATGAGGCATTTTAGTTCATTCACTTCATTCGCCCTTTTAGCTGAACACGTTCTTCCCTATTAATATTTGGAGTATTCGACAAGTCCCATGTTCAACAGTTCAACGAATTTCCTGAAGATCACGTGAAGAAGAAAAGTTCTTCATTCTTTTTTCTTTATTTTGAGTGACAAGGCCACATTGAAAGTAAATTCTTAATTAAGACCACATCGTTTGAAGTCTTTAACGTCAACATGCCATTACCATGGACGGATGCTAGTTAGCCACATTTTGTGTACTTGCTAATTCTACAGTATGCTAAAAACTCAACTCTGTTACTGTTCATTTAAGATTAAAACGTCGGCCATTTTCAGCTAAGAAACTTTATAAATGAGAGATTGTTGCCTTAGATGGTTTTGTTTGTTGAGAAATGATTTAAAGAGTTTCATTTTTAAGAGTTATAAGTTCTAAATGGCAGCACAGTGGTGGAATCGTCCCAGCTATAAACACCACAGTGTTTAGTGTGTAATAAGGAATTGCAGACTCTGGAAGCTGACGCCTCATTAATCAAATCTTTCACTGCATGCAGTTTGAACTCGAGCGCATTTTCTCGCTGTTATATTTCGATACTGAGCAGCATTATGCTTGCCTCTGTCCTTTAAATTAGCTAAAGTTCTGTATTTGGCATACACTGTTATGAATGAAGGAATTAAACACTCAGGCTCATGTTGTTATTGGATAATAATCAATGGCAGAATGGTGTGATATCGCCGAGTCACTCCGCCCACTCTGAAGTTGATTATTTTACAATAACAGCGTGTCCTAAACAGTTTTATTCCTCTCATACCCCAGAGATTTGCCCACAGTTACTATTATACAATTATAATTTATTAATGTCACAACAAAGACTCAAGAGATGTGTGTGGATCGACATGCAGAGGATTCTATTTTTTTTAAAAAAAAACAAGGTATAATGCAAAGACTTAAACAAAAAAAAGAAAAGAAACTTGGAATGAGAAAAGGGTAGCAATCTAGATAAGCTTGGTTCAATCATTTTCAATTCCCTAAGGTTATGAGGGTCTATCTGATGGACTCGCAATTTCAAAATCCCCTATACATTTTCAATGGGATTCCAGTCGGGAGATTGACTCGGCCATGCACGACCTTCTTGAGCTGTTGTGGCTGTACGTTTGAAACACCCATGTTCTCTTCAGAGTCAGTTTCTTGGTTGATGAGATGAAACTCTCCTCTAATACATCCGGTGCATCTCTCCATTCATGTTCTCTTCGATGGCGTGTAATGTTCCAGTACCGTTTCAACAGAAACAGGACCAAATCATGATGCTCCCACCACCGTGCTTCATGGTGTCCTTTGGATCATACTCGCGACCATTCTTTCTCCAAATATGAAGAGCTGAATTATTGCCAAAGAGTTCTATTTTAGTTTTGTCTGACCAGAGTATATTGTTCCAAAAGCGTTCGGATAGTATTTCTTTGCGAATTCCAATCTGGCTTTCCAGATTGGATGCTGATGAGTGGTTTGCATCTTGTGGTATGACCTCTATATTTCTGCTCTCGAAATATTCTTCGGACGGTGGATTGTGATATCTTCACCCCTGCCCTTTTGAGGTTGTTGGTGATGTCACTGACTGTTGTTTTTCCTTCACAGCTCTCACAACATTTCCGTCATCAGATGTCGTCATTTCCCTCGGCCGACCCTTCCGACGTCTGTTCCCTCAGTACGCTAGTGGTTTATTTCTTTTTCAGGACATTCCAAATTGTTGCATCGGTTACACCCGAGGTCTGTGCGATGCCTCCGATTGATTTCCCGTCTTTTCTCAGCTTCAAAATGGCTCGCTTTTCTCCCAGCTCTCTGATCTTCATGTTGGTTTAACCTTTTTAACAACAAATGCACCTGTTCTCACAGGTGAACCTGAAGGCTGAAACCAAGACTAGATGTTCAGAGCTATTTATTGTATAAACAATCAATCTAACAGGACACACCTGGGTAACAAGACACACCCGTCAGTCACATGTTCCAATACATTTGCATGCCTACAACTCATGTGGTCTGATAAAAAATGTGCTATGTACTATGCTCGTTGAACATGTCTTCATATAAATACCAGGAAATAAAAGCTGAAATTCTAAACTCTCTTCTCATGTTCATCTCAAACCCAAATGTCTTCGGTCTACAGCAAAAACAAATGAATTGGCCTCGGCGTTCCAATAGTTTCGGTTGGGATTGTGCCTTTCTTTGTGCTTATGGATACATACTTTTATCCGTACATATATATTAAAATAACAAAAACAAAAGCGTGTTCCCTCCTGCTATAGGGAACATAATGGAAAATAATAATAATAATAATGAACACAACAAGAAATCAAGTGGAACACAACAAAACCTGGACATAACTGAGACACAATTGTGAGATAAACCAATAACAAGGCAGGGGGCGGAGACAAGACTGAATTTAGTTTCTGTCGTTGTTTACGTTACAGAAGTTATAAACCGTCGTTCCCTCATCAGCATCTCCTCTGTACTGAAGATGTCAGAAAAGTTACATTTATAGCATTTCCTCTGATTCTTCCAAAACACTGACACTGGAGACTCCTTCCGTGTTTTATACAGTCTTTCTTTGTTTTGGATGATGTGGACCGTCCACCGTGCTCTCTTGAATGCTCCCGTTACTATATAATGATAAGGTAATAGAACAACAGCGTTAATATAAAACCTGAGATGTGGCACTGTTGTCTGAGCTGCTCTTATAGAAAATGAATCGACACCTTCCGACCAATCAGAATCCAGAATGCAACAGCGCTGTTGTATAAACAACTTTGAATGCTTTAGGGTAAAATATAGTCCTGAAATTGCTGAGAACCTGAAAGCAGGGGTCGTGTTTGTGCGTGTGTGTGATTGGGTGTGTGTGTGTGTGTGGGTTAGTGAAAGTATAGAGGAAAAAATAATGCCCTGTGGGTAGATCGTCCTCTTGAAAGTGAGGTATGGATGGTGAAAAGTGTCCACCTTTAAACAGCATTCAGCATGCCTGGAGGCGTTTTATCCGCGCCGTCTGCTTTCCCCATCACTTCTCATTATCCTCCTCGGAGTATCACAATCTGGCCAATTCTGCCGCTTCCACTTCCTCTCGGCATTTATTTACACCCTCGTACCTGCGAGTCCGGAAGAGCCCAATATCACTGGACCCCTCAGAGCAGACCTCGGATCCTCTGAAGCACTCCCGCTGCTTCCTGCTTTAATGAGTTCCACGACTCCAAATAAAAATAAATAAATAAATAAATAAATAAACAAACAAATAAATAAATTCTTCTCGGAACAGTGCTGCTAGACAGATATGAGAGATGGAGTGCTGAGCGGAATCGGAAGAAATCCGTTCCCAGAGGATAATAAATAAATAAATAAATAAATAAATAAATACGTACGTGATGGCGATTAGTCTTTCCAGTAATCTATTACAACCGTGTTGATCTCATTTCCTGCAATCAATCTGCAGATTTTGATTAAAACGTTAAACTCTTTCGGGTTCAGCAGGCAATCGATCGGAAGGAGGTCGTGTTAAAGGTGCTGCCGGAGGCGAGTCCAAATAAATACAAAAGTTTACACTCCCCACCCTCCCCTTGCCTTTCAACACGATTGTAATTCCTGAACGCTTTCCTCATGTCTGATATTAACAGTGAAAAAACATAATGATCGGTTTTAAAAATGTATGCACCTCCTGCCCGTTCTGAAGGTGATATATATGATCTATTATACCATTGTAAAAATTCTGGATTCTGATTTGGTTGATTAATTTTCCCTCATGGGTTTTATATTAATGCGGTCGTTCGAATACGGTATAGTTTCCATAGCAACAGGTCGTTCGCATGGGAGTTGTACAGCGCACGCTCCACATAAACAGATTAAAAACATTCCTGCTGATAAAAAAAAAAAAAAAAAAACCCAACAGAAACTCTTGTAGAATGTGTAATGGTTTTATAATGGTTGTAATGAGAATTGTATTGGTTTTAATGGAAACTCTAATGGTCCCTGTGGGTCTCTACTGGTAATTTTTTGCCTTCTATTGGTGGCGTTATACCTAGCGGATACCGTTATGGACCTACGTCCTTAATATGTCTTGTTACATAATGGAAACCATTTGGTAATGGTTTCACACTAATCACTAATCACACTAATCACTCTCACCTGTTTCTCGTTATATGGCTTGTTAGCATCACTCTTTAAATCCCGCTTTTTCAGTTACCGCGTCCCAATTTGTCTACTTATCCTATGCGCTAAAAGTGCGCACTCCTTTTGTGAAGATAAACTACATACTGTTGAGTGTGTCGCAAAAGAGCATGCGAGTACAGGGACATACCGACATGTCACGTAATGGAAGAGAACATTGTCGCCTAGTTACGCACGCCGTCACCGTAAACACACTCCTCGTCGCGTTTCAGCTTTCCTTCCTTCGTCATTCCTTATATCATTTATACTATATCATTTAATTTACCATTCCCTTGATTTATTTATATTTATATCAATATTTAGTGCTTAACATTTAAGTTCTTACACTTAAATACTGAAGACGCATCTCCGACGTTACGCTCGTCCGCCATGTTTGCGGGTTGAATTCGGCGAAGCAAACCGTCACGAAACTCCTCCTGCTCCTCCCTCCCTCACACAAGAAGTACTGGGCAGTATTAGCTGAAAAAGTGTCCACGGATCCATATTTGAAAATCTTCTGGAAATATTATACCATCCGGGTACCTCTGGGATACTCGTTTCAACATACTACGATTTGGGACACGTTCATTCTAATCTCGGGTACCGTTTCGGACGGATAGTAGGGCGAATCGGGACGCAGCAACTGTCTCGCTGTCAAGCTTTTGTTTTTGTCACGTGAGCCAAACAAAGCTTTTGTTCGTTCTGATGATACGTTCCACAATAAATGACCTGTGCTTGCATGTGGCTCCGCCTCCGCCTCCACCGCCAATCCGTGACTCCCTAGAAACGGGCAGAATCTATGACACGTCGTTCATTAGGCCTAATAAAGTCGAATACGTAGTTACTGGCAAATTGCTGTGGTGTAAGAGGAATAAAACACTTCATGACATGTGTTTCTTGGAAAATGAACAACTTTGTAGTGGGAACAGAGACTCCACTTGATCACACCACCCCATCGTTGATTATTTCTCTATAACGGTACGACACGGCGTCATTTATCACGTACTTATTCTAGGTATTAAATGACAGTATTATGAACTGATCTAGAAACCGAACGGCGAGATGGTCATACGTTTCAGTACGGCGTGTTTATGTAGGTGTGTTATTCATCGCTGCTCTGAATAAGATGGGTCAGACGGATTAAACCCTGCTCTGAAGAATCTCAGTCTTCAGCAGCGGTAACTGCAAGAGGAAAAAAAATAAAATCTCTGATAGCCAGCTTTAAATGAGATGTAAAATTAAATTCCAGCATGGCATGTGAAGGTCAGACTCGTCTGGTGCTTCTTTCACTGGAACATTGTCTGTTTTCGTGGAGAAAAAGAAAAAAAACTCCCCCTGGGTACGTCCAACAAAGAAGGTGGAAGGACTCTGATGATATTAAAGTTTCCTTTTCATCTGTATGTAATAAATACAATGATGGATGTTACTCTGAAGATAGCCGAGCTGCTTTCGGTGAATGTTATCCAAAGGCGTAATATTTCTGCGCTGCTAAAAAAAATAGAAAAAATGCGAAGCGCCATGAAGAAATCAAACGAAAAACCTAATAACGTGAGTGCGTCTCAAGCATCCTCTGTAGCACTCGATATGGATTTACGATTGTACGGCTTATTCTAGAGCTGGAGAGTGAGCGAATGTCTAAGTTATGGATGTTTGCTTTACTGTATATACGTAGAATATCATTATTATGATTAAATAATAACGCTAGATGAAGGTCAGTACCATTATTTGGTCTCGACTGAATAAAATCTTTACGGATTAATATAAGATAAGATAATACTTTATTAATCCCCAGATGGAGAAATTAGGGTGTCACAGCAGCAGCCAACCAAGATGGCGACTGGAAGAAAATCCGACTTTTCACACGTGATCGGACGTTTTTATATTGTCGAGTGTGATTATTTGGATAATATGTGATCACACGTGGAAAAACGTGATGTTGCATTTCACAAGGTCGTGTCAGAAAAGAAAAGTGTACGGAAATGATTCACGTGAGAAAAATATATAACCGTGAAAATGACGTAAAAATTTATTACAGCTAGCGAAAAAACTGCTTGCATGTCCTAAATGTGAAAAAAAAACAACATGAACATTTCAATATAAATGCACTGTAAAAAAAAAAAAAAAAACTTTTAAAAAAGTGAACGCCTGAAAAAAAAAATAATGTAAGAAAATCAGAGGTGGAAAAATAATTAAAAATATATATATAATAATAAAACACATGCTGTATATGTGAAAAATTCATAAATTAAGTATGACAAAAAGTCATGTGGGAAATATACATGAGGGAAAAAAAATAAAACACTCGCTACATGTGAAGATCTGATGTGTAAATAAATTTATTGTAGAAAACAAATAAAAATACAGGCCCTGTGTGTATAATAAGGTCAAAAAAAAAACCTCAGAATGAATCATGTGAGAATAGAAAAATATTTTTTAAAACATGTTGTACATCTTAAAAATGTGAATTTTTTTTTTTTAATTTAATTGAATTTTTTAAAAATAATACGATGAAAAAAAATCAAACATCGGAAGAAAAAACTGTAATGTAAGAAAAATGTAGAAAATTATGTGAACACAAATGAATCATGAAAAACATTACTTGTAGAAAAAAAATATGAATAATGAAAACATGAAAATTACACATGGAAAAAAATAATTGTGAAAAAAACATAGTAAATGCAAACTGAAATTCATAAAATAAAAATAATATAATATAACTATGATTAAAATAATCACCTGTGGGGGGAAAAATAGCTTGAATACAATGAATCATGAAAAATAATTAGATATAAACAAACAAATAAAGATACATCTGAAATAATAATAATGCAAAAAATCACCTCGGGGGGGGGGGTAAATTATTAATTAATTAATTAATTAATTGGGGGTGGAGAAATTCAAATATATGAAAAATCACATGTGAAAGAAATACAAATCCATGATACAAAAAAAAATAAACCCTGAAAATAAATTCATGAAAAAAAAAAAATGAAAACATGCCGTAAATATGAAAAATGTGAAAATAAAATAATAATAATAATAATGTGGGGAAAATCACATGAAAATAAAATAATCTTGGAGACAAAAGCATTTTTAAATGCCTTAAATTAATCGTGAAAAATTTAAAGGTTTCTATTCAATTTTTATTTGATTGAAAAATTGAAACGTTTTCCTTTTTGAATGAAAATGTCCACGTGTGAAGAGAAATAAACACGTGAAAAATATATTAATCATGAAATTTAATAACAAAAACAACTACAGCACAACAGAAATGTGAAAAATGTTCGAAAACACTTTACAGCGTGTGTGTGTGTGTGTGTGTGTGTGTGTGTGTGTGTGTTTATGATGGTTTTGAATTAAACTAAGTCATCTCTTCATGTCCAGTTACAGAAAGTTTGCTGAGCATATAATAAACAATCATTTAGCACACACACACATATATACACACACACACACACACACGCACACACTACAGCCACGTGTTAGCGCATGGTATGTCCGTACGTGTGAGCGGCGTGTGAGATGAATCCTCAAGGCTGATCTGTTCCTCACAGGTGGCCTTCATGGAGGTGAGGACCACACCGACGTCTTCACAGTCAACACGCCATGTTTAAGAGAAAGTTCTCTCTAATGACCCGATTTGTCACTGTTTGAAATATCTTAAAGGTCACGCTTGAAACTGTGAAACTCGAGATTAATTGAAGTTATAAATCAGGTATTTAAAAGCCAGCCGAAATTCGTCTTCTTCCTCTGAGTAAATATCAGAGAGCTTCCTGAAATAATCACGCTCCCTGATTAAAACGGTCTCACCTCGCAAAACTGCAGACGCAGAAGACGTGGCTTGGAATTCGACACTGGAGCCATTTTGTTTATCGAACGCAATGGCGCTGTCGAATCCTGGCTTCTGATTGGTCCGAAGGTCTCGATTCATTTTCTAGAGCAGCAGCTCTGACAGTAGCGCAGCTTTATACCATATTAATGCTCTCGTTCTAATACGTCGTGGTTTCTATAGTAATGGCTCGGTCGCCACGTTATAGACGGATTAAAAAATGTGTGTAGTCGTTGATATAGCGAAGGACACGTTTGTTTAGCATTAATGGAAGGAGTCTCCGGTGTCAGAGGTAAAGCTGTACCTTTAAGTTTTCCGACATCTTCAGGACAGATGAGTTTACGCATGTTCTTGGTGGTTTCTGTAAACATGATGTCGGATTACGATTTTTAAGAGAAGAGAAATCGAAAGTACACGAAAAGGTGGCGCCCTCGCCCTGCTACACACATCCCACACCAAGGCCTTGGGAGAGTTTACCAAATGACACCCAGACACACGAAATTCAAATGGCAAGAGTATATATACCGTGCTCAACACACAACAGAGACAATGGGTTAACTATTGATTGGCTAGGCAGAAGGGAATATTTACATAAAACAGGAAGCATATCGATGTAAGAGAGGAACAACTCCATATATGGTATTCAGGAAGTCATAGGAATGCGAGCAAATGGTATTCAGGAAGACATGGTCAGTGGGTTTATCTCTCTGTACCTGGTTGAAACTGGTTTCGTGGAGTAGTGGAAGAGTTCACAAAGGAACAGAGAGGGAAGAGCGTTCACAGTAAACTTATCACACGACGAGCTGCGTTTTTCCGTCTTATTAACTTCAAGAGAGCGAAAAGAAGACAGGCTGGTGAGGGAACGGACAGTTTATAGCTGCTATAACGTAAGCGAGAACAGGAACTGGCTTGTTTCGTGGACGTTTCATGACATAATGTAACTTTAAACGGATGTGACTATAAACGTGGGGAAAAAAGCACGAAAATTAATTCATTATGGGAAAAAAAAATCACGGAAAAATATAAAAACTTATGAAAAAATAACGTGAAAATATTTTCACTATGAAAAACGCTACAGAACAGGAACGGATGTATTTCACGGACGTTCTGCAACATTAAATGTTAAATAAATGGATAAAATTATGACGTGTTGTTCTTTTTTTTTTTTTTTTTTTTTTTTTTTTAAATTTGTAATAGTCAGACAAATTCCTGTGGTATAAGAGTGGTACAGTAACAGTGATTTCATCGCACCTCCTTATTGTCGATTATTTCCCGATTACAGCGCGACACGCAGTGTTTCATTCCTCGGTGCAGATTATATAAGTGTGTATAAGTGCAGAGAGATGTTGAGGAGGAAAACAAGGCTCGTAATGTGTGACGCGTATGTTTTTTTTGTACAGTAAATGAACATGATCACCATGACAACCTCTCCGAATTTTAACTCCTGTATAAGAATAGTCTTATATGTGTGTTTTGTTGTTGTTGTTGTTGTTGTTGTTGTTGCATCAAACTCCTCTGTTCTCAGTTCTACATCTCCACTCCGGTGCAGGAGTACATACTGACCTTCTTTCTAAAGGGAACGAAGTAATAATGTGCGATGAGTCATGTTTCAACCTTCTCCTGCTTTCCGACATGTGTAAACTTGAATAAGAAGTAAAAAAAAAAAAAAAACAGTACTGAGTTGATGTACTCAATTCCACAGTGTCAGCTGCCAACTGTTAAACACTGATGAGTTCAAAACAAATTTGATCAGATTTTAGGGCATGTGCATGTGCCTTACATGTAAAAAAAACCCCCAAAAAAACAATAGTGAAATAAAATATAAACGTGGAGAAAATAAAATCCGATAAAGCACGCGTGTTTCTGCTTGTGTTGTTGTTTTGATGCTAATAAGTAAGTAAGTATTTATTGTATTTATAAAGCACATTTCAAACAGTTCTCACTCTTCAAAGTGCTGCACGTCGAATAAAATGATAAAAGACATCAAATATCGTACGGAACCTATAAATAAAGTATAAAAAAAAGTCAAAGAATCCATAAAATCGTCCATTAAAACAGGTTTTAGTGAGGAAGACCTCAAGACTCGATCTTTACACATCTGGCACGTGACTGAAATGATCGATACGAGTACTAGATTTACCTTAAATATAGAACACGCTTAGTACACAACGACACATCGTACTTTTATCCGTTTACAGTTACCTCGAATGTTGTCGAACGTCCTGGAATTAAGTTCTCATTTACGTTACAGCGGCGACAAACAGTCGTTCCTTCACCATCTGCTCTTTGCTCTCTCTTTCTTGCAGTTAATAAGTTTAAAAAAGCAGCTTGTCATGCTACCGAGAAACAGCAAAAAGCGTAAACGCCTCCGTCCCGAAGACGTCGGAAAACGTACAGCTTTACGGTTACAAAGCACTGAGACTCCTTCCATAAACTTTATATAAACACCTCCTTACAGAAAATGTCTTGTCACTTCATACTCTGTATTGAGGGCACTTGGGACCAAAAGCTTTTGTCATTAAAAGGATTTAATCCTGACTGAGGTCATCTGACTCTTTTCTACACAAAATTATCCTAGACTAGATAATTAAAGTAAAAATTATCTAACAGAGATTTTTTTCTTAAATCAGCATCTCTACATGTATGGCAGCCATTCCATTCCAGTGTCGAATTCCTACACAGGCCCACCTCATTCTACTGAATGAGGTACTGAACCGAAATTGATTTAACGAGGAAAAGAATAAAAATCACTGTTGTGGGCCAGCTGGATGGCAAAGACAGTGCTAGTAATACCTTAAAAGTAATTGGAATAAAAACATAACTATTGACCATGCCAAAAGAGTTAAAGAGGAAAGTTTTGAGTGAGGAAAAGAAAGGTTCTGGCAATTCTGGCTTTACTGGCAGAGGGATACGGTGAGCGTTGGGTTGCTTCCATCCTGAAAATTTCAAAGATTCATAAGAACAAGGTCAAGCAGCAGACATTGGGGACAACAAAGCTACAGACCGGCAGAGAGCGAAAACGGCTCTCCACTGACCGGGTGGACCGCCAACTCATTCGAATGTCACTCAACAACCGTAAGATGACATCACGTGACCTACAAAAAGAATGGCGAATGAGGGATGGCAGCTGGGGTGAAGTGCATGGCGAGAATGGTTTGAAACAGGATCCTAGGGGCAAGGCTGAAAAAAGTCATGCAAAGCTAGACTTCATCAACAAGAAGCAAAGAAGAGCCAGGCTGAGATTTGCAAAACACCATAAGGATTGGACCGTAGAGGACTGGAGTAGGGTCATCTTCTCTGATGCGTCCAATTTTCAGCTTTGCCCAACACCTGGTCGTCTAATGGTTAGACGGAGACCCGGAGAGGCCTACAAGCCACAGTGTCTCGCACCCACTGTGACATTTGGTGGAGGATCTGTGATGATCTCGGGGTGCTTCAGCAAGGCTGGAATCGGGCAGATTTGTCTTTGTGAAAGATGCATTAATCAAGCCACGTACAACGTTGTCCTGGAAGAAAACTTGCTTCCTTCTGCTCTGACAATGTTCTCCAACTCTGAGGACTGTTTTTTCCAGCAGGACAATGCTTGATGCCACACAGCCAGGTCAATCAAGGTGTGGATGGAAGACCACCAGATCAAAGCCCAATCTCCAGACCTGAACCCCATTGAAAACCTCTGGAATGTGATCAAGAGGAACATGGATGGTCACAAGCCATCAAACAAAGCCGAGCTGCTTGAATTACTGCACCAGGAGTGGTATAATGTCACCCAACATCAACGTGAAAGACTGGTGGAGAGCATGCCAAGTTACATGAAAGCTGTGATTGAAAATCAGGGTTATTCCACCAAATATTGATTTCTTCTGATCTCTTCCTAAGTTAAAACATTAGTATTGTGTTGTTTACAAATATGAATATGAACTATTTTCTTTGCATTATTCGAGGTCTGACAACACTGCATCTTTTTTTTGTTATTTTGACCAGTTGTTGTTTCATGCAAATAAATGCTCTAAATGACAATATTTTTATTTGGAATTTGGTAGAAATGTTATCAGTAGTTTATAGAATAAAACAAAAATGTTCATTTTACCCAAACAACCAAAGAAACCGATCATTTTACAGTGGTCTTTTCATTTTTTACAGAGCTGTGTATATATATATATATATATATATATATATATATAAAACAGCACTACCAGGAGGAGAGGTGGTACTGTTGGGGAGAAGAGGTCTGCTCTCTTTCACCTCTCTTAACCACCAGAGGAGGTGAGAAAAACCTGGAGAACTTTTCCGCGGGCGTGCAGATGCATGCCGAGACCTTCAACAAAGTCACAAAGCACACACCTCTCATTCTCCTGCCAGATCTGCTCTGAGTATTTCACTTCCCCCACTGTGCAGTCAACTAGCAGGCCTGTGGCTACGTGCTGCTAGCATAGCCCCGTGCTTTTGGCTAGATCACGCTAACATACAGCACTGGGGCTGGAGTCAGGTTTCCCTCCATTCACCCCTCGTTCTCACATCTGGCTCGGGTTCTCCTTCTGCGTTATCTCCTCCGAGTATTCCACATCCCCTGCTGTATATCCGACTAGCAAGACTCACACAACACATCCCTGGTTCTTTTCACTTGGCTCAGATTTCCCCTGTTTTTTTTTTTGGGTTGGGGGGCGGGGGTGGCGAGTGGAGGATGGGTTCAGTCAGAGCCTTTAACTTCTCTGGAAGTCATTTCATGTAGTTTTCTTAGCTTTAATGGAAATGTGTCTAGTAAAATTACTAAGAGAGAGAGAGCTGTGCTGAGTTTATTATTATTTTGTCTCCTTTTTTCCACGCCTCTCTTTTCAACACTTCCAAGCTCTACTCGAAATTCTACGCGATATCCGGTGGAGCTGCAATTTTTCAAAATGACCACAGATTTTCCGCAGATTCGGGCCGAGACGCGTCCTGTGACGTCGTTCAGACAAAGCCCTCTTCGATTCACGTGTGTTGAACATGAGTACAGCTAAAAGGTCTCATTTACCAACAAACATCGCTGCGAAAGGCCGTGCGAAACAATTTAGTGCGATTGCAATTTCGAGAAATTCAAAAAAAGAAAAGAAAAAAAAAAACCCTCCAAAAATTGCAGCGCAAATTTTGAAAAAGCATTTTTTTTTGCTGCAACAATCCCCCAAAAACTCAGCGAAATCCAGACAGACACTTCCTCATTTTATAGGATGCCATTACTTTTGTTCTAATTAAATAGCTAGTCTTAATTTCCTTTGTTTATGGATTTGTTTTGTATCTGCTTCCTTTCACCGGGTCATTAATCTGAAATGACTGAGTTTCACAAAGTGTTCATTAAATTGGCGTGTAATTGAAATAAATAAAATCAGACAGAAAAACAGAGTCTTGTTAAAATTTACACAAACGTTGTTTTTTTTTTTCAAAAGGTTGATTTAAAATTTTTTTTTTTAAACGATTTTAAACGATTTTTTTGTAAACGATTTACGAATAAATTCATTTCTATCCAGAATGATAAATCAGGCAGTTATTTTTTGATTTTTTGTAATAATCTGTAGTTGAATAAAGTTTTTGTCAGATTTGGCAGCAAATTGCAGTTATCTGAACTCGGGGTTATGTAAGCATACAGCAGTGTTCTGGCATCTTTCAGACGAAGTTGAGGTCAAAGTCAGGCAATTTCTCTAAGCTGAAGTAAAATGCTTTTAGTAGGCGAGTTATTATGAGGTCAGAATGAAAGGGTCGATTCAAGAATAAATCCAGCGTTCCAAAGGCTAGAAGAGGGCTCAGCAGTGACACCATCCATGTGAATGGAAAGTGTGTTGGTTCTAGTGAGACTGAGACGTAACATTCAAACGTTATTTCAAATCGTGAACTAGTATCGGTATTGGTTTAGTGCTCCAAATATCCGTATATGTATCTGGATTTAGCTCTGAAGTGGGTGTGGTTTAAACCAGAAATGGTTTATTTCTTTCTTTCATCTGAATGAATAAGTGACTAGCTCTGAGAGTTCCTCAACCTCACCTACACCATGATTGTTCTCAACTAGAGGTTGGACTGTGTCTTAAGTTGCACTAAGGATGAATGAATCTTTGTTTGTTCTGTTCAGTTCATATCCGACTGTTTGCTTGATGTCCATACAGAAGCGAAAACCTCCCTGTCGCACTTCTAGTCTCAACCTGTGGACCTTTCTAACAAGCTAACTACAAAAAAAAAAAAATCACATAAAACAGTGAGCCACCTATTCATATCTGTATATGTGTTGTCACAGGTTCATCTGGCAATTCCACTCCACACCACTAGAAGTCGCCAGAACATGAGCCCACTTCCGGGTTACCTAGCACACCTGATTGCAACTTCTTCCTCATCCCGAGAGACTATAAAGACTCTAACTTTCCACCTTAGTTCAATCCTGTTCGCAGTCCTGAACTGTTGATTTCACATGCTTGATCTATAGACCGCTTCGGTGTTTGCCCGAGTCACCCATCAACCTGACGCCACTTGGTTGTAATCTGACTGACCAATCTGTCAAGAACTTTACTTATGAATTGAATTGATAACAGTTTAAATGTTCTCCGTGTACTATTATGGATTAGCATTAAAAGACAGGGAGCGCTATTCGGCTAAAATAACACTTTCAAATGGTGTGACTCTAGAAGATCCTTATGGCTTGGCGATCCTTTCTGTGGCTAAATGATGCTAAGAACATACACACATCTCAGAGAAACTCTGAGCATTTATATGCTAGTAGGGAGAAACGGAAAGCATACAAGTCTCTTGAAGCGTACGGCTTGTTTGTAGACGCTTTCAAGACGTTTTTCAGTTACGACGTCGAGGACGTCGCGACGCCGAAAGCCGAGGTGCTGGCCAGGTAGACGCCATAAAGTTATTTGTTAGCTGAACAAAGTTAGCTAGGTAATCATGTACATTATAGGCAACTCCTCTGTAAGAATGTACACCGAGATATCTAACGTTACCTGTAGGTGTTTGGTGAGCTATGTAAATTGGTTAAAGCAATATACATTACATTTACATTTACATTCATTTAGCAGACGCTTTTATCTAAAGCAACTTACAACTGAGGAAATACAAGCAAAGCTATCTTTTTTTTCAAAAAAAGCAGACACTATCAAGCAGATAATCAGATAAGCAGACAATAAGTAGTGCTACCATACAAGATCTTATAATTGAGTTCTAGAGAAGCAAAGTGCGCAGAGTAGAGGTGTAAGAGCCAGAATAAGTTTTGTTTTTCTTTCTAAGGATAATGTGGGGTTGGTATTTTAGGGGTTAGTTAGGTGTTCACGGAAGAGGTGGGTCTTTAGCTGTTTTTTGAAGATAGTGACAGATTCTGTAGTCCGGATTGAGGTTGGACACTCAATCCACCACTGAGGAACCGTTAGTGGGAAGGTTCTGGAAAGGGATCTTGAGCCACGCCGAGTAGGCACTACTAATACTACGTCGGCCATTTGCTAGCTAACTAGCATGCTAAGCCTGTAAAATTCTTCGTTAACAAGCCAACTTCACTGATATGACAGTTAGGTAGATAGCCGAGATGAAACGGACGCTGCAAAGACGGAGCATCTTGGACCAATAATCCCTCATTATTATCTGTCTCCCGTTGGTTTGGATTTTGTCCAATTCGATTAGTGTTTATGATTTCGACAACAGCACAATCAGACATTTTAGAAAATAATTTTTGGCTTTTAGACTCCTACTAAGGCATTGGGTTAGGGTTAGGGTTAGCCAAGCTGCCATTGTTGGGCCCTTGAGCAAGGCCCTTAACCCTCAATTGCTCAGATGTATGAATGAGATAAATGTAAGTCGCTCTGGATAAGGACGTCTGTCAAATATTACAAATGTAAATGTAATGTAAATGATGTCACAGTGACGTGTCTCACTCAGGAGTCTATAACGACTTCTGCGAAGTCCTGTTTACTTGGACCCGCTGTGTTTGGCCTGCTCTTTTGGAATTTTTTGCTGAGTTTTTCCTGCTTTTGACCTGGCCTGTTATATCGATTAGGTTTTGTGCTTGTCGTTTATTCAATACACCCCACGCTTGGACCATATACTTCCTTGTGTTTTTGTTTGTTCGCACTGCCGAAAATGACATCATAGCGAATGGAAATATCTCCAATAGAGCCAAATGCATGAAGTATTTCCTATGATCACATTACAGTAAACCAAATATATGATTATTAAACTCGGTTCTAGACACTTGTACTCGTAGCCTTGGCAGAATGGCATTTTAATCAATGAAGCTTGAAGCTTGCTGTCATTTTTTTATAGAGTGTATTCATATTCGGTTTCATCCCTTCCATGAATAAATACAGTACACGGTGTTAATGATGCAGGAATCAGAGCTCTCAGAATGTAAACCTGATTGTTATTTGCATTACAGCTTTATTTCACCAAAGATGAGCCTATATATGATGAATAGAAAGGGTCTGAGAACTGAACTCTGAGGAACTTTTGTGTGAAAGTGCAGTAGAGTATTTATATTTCTCAATCGACTGAAAAAGAAACAGTTTCTCAGAGAAATACAATACAAACTATGCACGAGCTATGCCAGAGATTCTTGTAAAAAGGAGCCAAGAGAGAAGAATGTCACCGGGTCAAAAGTTGCACTAAAGTCTGGAAGAAGAAGAATATTGAGGCCGTCAGAGTCAGCAGAAAGATGGAGGTCATTAGCGACGCTTACAAGTGCTGTCCCTGTGCTATGCAGTGGATTGAAAGCAAACTTAAAAAGCTTGAAAATGTCGTGAGGGGGAAGATAATTCTTTGCATACCCCTCTCTCTCTCTCTCTCTCTCTCTCTGTCTAAGAATTTGGAGAGAAATGTGAGATATATAACAGGACCTTTGCTTGCTATACTATACAGCCAGAAGTATGTACGCACCTGACCATTATACTCATATGTGCATGTTGAAAGTCTCATTCCAGACTTAGTCCCCCTTTGCTTTTATAATGCACGCCACTCTTCTGGAAAGGCTTTCCGCTAGATTTCGGGGTGTGGCTGTGGGGATTTGTGATCGTTCACACATTCCACAAGAGCGTTAGTGAGGTTGAGGTCAGGCGCTGATGTTGTGTGAGGATGTCAAGTTCCAGTTCATCCCAAAGGTGTTCAGTGGGTTTGAGGTCAGGGTTCTGTGCAGGACACTTGAGTTCTTCCAGGACACTCGAGTCCAACCTTAACACTTAACACACCATGTCTTCATGGAGCTAGTTTGTGCACAGGGGCTGGAACACGTCATGCTGGAACAGGTTTGGACCTCTTAGTTCCAGTGTGCTTAGAACTTTGTGGGACGAGTTTGTGGACAAAGCACATATGGGTGTGATGGTCAGGAGAGCACATACGTTTGGCCATATAGTGTTTCTATTTCTCAATTATTTTCCCACAGTATCTCAGTTATTTTCATCTGTCTCAGGTTTAAACATGTTTACTTTTATTCAATAAACTAAATAAACTATGATATAAATATTCAGTGGAACAATTTGATTTAAGAATTTCAAAATGTTATGTCACTATGTAAAGTTATATTGTTATCTTATTTTGAAGCATTATCTCGTAATCTCGTTATGCCAAAAGATCTCGTTCTTTTAAGATAGCGTGACGTTCTTATGATATTAAGATATTATTAACAACAGCATTTCTTCCCCCTCAACTTGGTTCATGGCTTCCGTGCTACAGGGAATATCTAAATGGATTCTTGGCAAACCTGAAATGTAGAAGGACTAACCTGTACCTGTGTAATAACAGGTATTAGAGCTAAGTGCAAGACTGAGAGTTTTAATTAGCTGCCTATTTGTCAGCCCTTGTCTTTATCTCTGAGATTAACACCGAGCTTTTTATTTAGATAATTTGCCATTTTTGTTAGAAATGTCATTTCGGATAGGCCATTAAGGCTTAGCAGATTCCAGATGAAAAGAACATGCTGTGTTATCTCTCAGTTGTAAATGTGTTCTCTCATTTATGATAGTTATGGCATGAGAGGCAATATATATATATATATATATATATATATTTTAAGTGCTATTTGGCTTTTCTGTAGGGTTGGATACGAAAAGCTTCATGTCGCCATTATGATTTCGCAGAGTAGCGTTAAAACAGGAAGTCATTACATAATTTCAAGCTTCGTGCACTTCACTCCATTGAAAAAACATTAGCGCCACATAGCATATCATCCAGCGTCAGTGTTAAGTACAAAAAAAACTTAGATCACTAATATTTATTTTATAGAAACACAATGTCTATAATTACAGAACGTTTAGCGAACATGTGATTTAGCTGACAACGCATACAGCATAGATTTTACAGAAAAAATACAACAATGGAATGTATTATTTATTTGTTTGTCAGCTCCATTAATGACTAGCAAATGGTACATCAAAGGAATAGCAAAGACTGACTACGAGACTCCGATGGCCATTAAGTTCAATACATTTTAAACAACGACATTAACCCTGGGTCATTTTTAATTAGAAAAAGAATGATAGAGATAGAAAAACTAGCACAGAGCTGTAGTATACAAAGTATAAAAACTAGCATAGAGCTGTAGTATACAAAGTACAAAAACTAGCATAGAGCTGTAGTATACAAAGTATAAAAACTAGCATAGAGCTGTAGTATACAAAGTA
>JANDJT010000012.1:2296916-2312321 GCA_024331685.1 Stegophilus panzeri | reverse complement strand
GATCAAAAGGTTAAACAATAAAGACAATTTCCACAGCCTTCTTTGCTCATATTTACCAAGGGTGCCAATATTAGTGGTGGACACAGTATATTAGAGCAGCGAATATGAATTCATGAGCAGGGATCCCTCCATGCTCCTCTCATGGGCTGAAAGGAAACGCTGGCTGTCTTCCTCGTTAGTAGTAGAAGCTACTTCGCTGAGATTCGGGACATGCCTGTTGGACTATTAATTGATGTTACATGACTGATAATGGTCTGAAAATATTTAGCGATCGTTTTACATTTTCAACAAAGTCATCACACACACACACACACACACACACACACACACACACAATGACATTTCATTTCTTCAGGAGGAAGACATTTAGGTCTCTCATATTTATTAGAACGAACTGTAAAAATAAAAGAATAACAATTAACCTGTGGTGTTTTGATGTAAATCCGTAACACGATCTCTTAAATATACTTTTATAAATAATATTAGAGATGACACCAATCCCATACCGAGTGGATCGGATATCGGAGAAAACATATCGGTTATAGAATCCTGTGATAAATGGAAAAAAATTGGGAAAATAAATGTATTTCTGAAGCTGGAAATGTTTACATTTAATGAGACGTGACTGCTTGTTCTTTGGTTAGGATTGATTTTAATATATTTGAAGTTTATTATATTGATTATTGCGTGAAAGCGTTTAACTATGAAGTGCTTCAGTTAAAAACAAATAGTAGTTTTTCAAGAAAACAATATCGGATGTCGGTATCGGCTGATGAAGGTTTTAGTATCTATATCGGAAAAGAAAATGTGGTATGCCATCTCTTATAATAATATGATATAATTACAGTAGATTAGGGGAACAATAGATTCTGGGAATACAATAGATTACGATCGAATCACAGATTTATATTAACGCGCTTGTTCCGGTACGTCATCGTTTCTATAGTAACGGCTTACCGTACGCGGTGTGGCGGATGTGAATCCATATGAGAAGATTAAAAAAAACAAATGTGTATAATATGCTCGTTGATACACTCAGGAGGTTTATTTGTTGTTTACAGAAGGAGTCTCCAGTGTCAGCGTTTTGTAACAGTCGGAGGTAGAGCTGTAAGTTTTTTCGGAACAGACGAGATTTACGCGTTGTGGTTTCTCCGTAACGTGACGAACGAGAGCGAGAGTAAAGAGAGACTGTTTATAGCTGATGTAAGTTGTTTTGCGGAACTGTAACTGTAAATGGATAAAAAGTTGTTCAAAGCGCACCTATTATGGTTTTGAAACGTGCCTTATTTTGTTTTAAAGGTCTGCTGCACGCATCCGAGGTCAAAAAACACGTTAACGTGCTCATAATTTAAACTGCAGCGTTATTTTTTTTCCCCAGTTTCACAAACGACTCGTTAAATGATCCGTTCTAAATGATTCGTTCTAAACTCCTCCTTTCAGAGAGCATACTCTGCTCTGATTGGTCAGACGTCCCAGTCTGTTGTGATTGGTCTAGCGCTGTCAGCGAGCAGCCGATGAAGACCAGAGGCGGGGCTTTTTTGTTACAAACCTACGTAGGTTAGTACAGGAAGTAAAGTCTGGAATCACTAACGAGTCGTTTCGGCTGTTCAGAATCGATTCCTTCTTTTGGGAGTCGATAACTCCGGTCGTCGTGCGCTTCGATTTTTGAAACTTTGCAGACTTTTTACAGTCACAAACAGCTACGTATATAAACACACGACATGAAAGGGAATATTTGAAAAATCATAATAGGTGCACTTTAACGAATAAAAATAAGCAGATTGCTGTGGTATGTGAGGAATGAAACCATTTGGGATGTGCTACAGTAACAGGGTTGATTATTTTCCTAGAGCAGCACAGCACGGAGTGTTTTATTCCTCGCTTCCCTTACGTGAGTGCTGCAGCTCCACATCAGTGCAGGTGTATAATAGTTGAATTCTCCACAGTTCCTCTTTACTGAGTTACACCGTTACCGCCTGAGGCATCGTTATACTTGACAAAAGGCCAAGTGGCCTTTTGTCACTCGAACGACCACTCACGCTCGCAAATATCCTTTTGTTTTTGTGGTCACAGAAGTCTTTCTCCTGCAGGCGTGCGGGCCATCACGAGAGCGCCCCTCAGACCTGACCAGCATTCTCATCACCTCATGCCTGAATATTATTTGCGTAATTAGTGGAAGGAGCACAGCTGCACCCGCTCATCATGCTCCGTAGACCCGAGCTACACGTCAGGGTTTCGCCTCGGACTCCTCGTCCGGCGGTCGTCTTTTTATTATTATTATTATTTTTTAATTTTTTTCCGGAGATTTTGAAATAAATATTCACAGGCCAGTGTGACATTTTAAAACTTCATTATCAGGAGCAGGAGAGCGTCAGAGTGGGCTCGGCTCTTCATATCTGCAGCGAGGAGTGGGTGTGTTGCATGCTGTCGATAGGCCAGTCACGACTGTCCCACTTTTCCCATTAATGTCAGGGCGTGCTCTCAGAGGCTCCGATGCTCTTTGGCCTTTTGGCTCGCTCAGCCCACTTCAGCACTTCATATCAATGTGTGTGTGTGTGAGTGTGTGAGTGTGTGAGTGTATGGGGGCTGCTCTTTCTTTACACCACTTCTTTCCTCTGGTGATTAATCGTGTATTTTTGGCGTGCTTTCGGTGCTCCCGAGAGATCAGTGCCACTTTTGAAATTGCGCTCCGGCCCTGTTTTATTTTGCGCCAACGTTAATGAGGACTTTGTCAAAAACGTCCGCGATGGATAAACCCGTTAAGTGTTCGTGATCGTCACACGGGGGGCCGCTTCGGAGACCTGCAGGATGAGTAAAAGTAATTGAAACGGTGTGCGTCGAGTCACGGTGTTAAGTATCTTAAATATAAAGTGCTCGGGTGACGTGTTGCTTGTTTTTTTTTTTTGGTTTTTTTTTGATCGCTTTCACAGTCAAAGTGGGAGCGATCTTCGAGTATATAACTCCACTATCGGTACTTTTAAATCGCCATTTTATATTCGTTTATGCCAGAGTGTGTCATGTTGCGGCAAACCAGCGACTCCCTTTCCCAGAATGCACCACGAGCTACAAACATGGCCGACGACTACAACTCCCAAAGCTACACACACACACATCGACCTTCTCTTGAGAACTAATCAGACACACCTGGTCCCAATTACACTCTCAATCCCACCACACTACTTAAGAGACTCTCACACACACATTCACACACACATTCACACACACAGCCGCTGTGAAGTATACGCTCAGTTGCGGTTTGTCTCTGCCGGTACGAAGCCTTGATACCGTGTTTGTTTATTCTGGTTTTTGACTTTGTTCTCATTTACAGCCTCTGCTCTGCCTTGCCTTGCCTTGCCTTGTTTTGTCTGATTGTCTGATTGTCCGATCTCTTCCTGTCTATGTTTATTGATTTCTGACTAATCCTTTGGACTTGTTATTTTATTAAACTGCCATACTTGCACTTGCTTCCGTCTGTGCCTCCATTACGTGACACGGTGATGTCGAATTCTCAATTCTGATTGGTCCGATTGGTCTGATTTGTCAGCGCGCTTGTTTTATTCGATCTGTTATCGTTTCTATAGTAACAGCTCGTACACGGGGACTTGTACGGTGGACGCTCCATGTAAACGGATTAAATAAACTTGTGTAATTGTTGTTATGGAAAACATGTTCTTTAACTTTAAGGAGACTCATATTTCACTTCTGTGGAAGGAGTCTCCAGTGTCAGAGACTGTGAGGTAAAGCTGTAACTTTAAAAAAAAAAAAAAAAAAAAAAAAAGGTTGGTGAGGGAATGGCTGTTTATAGCTGCTGTAACGTAAGTGAGAACAGCATTAACCGTTTACTGCATGGTGTTGCCATATGGCAACAATTAAGGAATCTCAATTTTTTTTTTTTGATAGGCAATAATATAAAACTACTATTTTTCCTATGCACCTGGTGCACACTACCACTCGTGTGTAGATCCACCTGGATGATGCTACGGCAGCCATATTGTGCCAGAACGCCCACCACACACCACACACCAGCTATTAGTGGAGAGGAGCGAGTGATGTAGCCAATTCAGAGATGGGGATTATTAGGGGGCCGTGATAGACAAGGGCCAGTGGGGGAATTTCACCAGGACCCCGGGGTTATACCCCTACTCTTTTTTTTTTTTTTTCTTTTTTTTTTAAAACATGATAAATATCCTTGGATTTAACATCGCATCTAAAAAACGGTGCTGTTTCAACAGTATAGTGTCCCTGTCGCTATACTGTGGCATTAGGACCCACACAGACCACAGGGTGAGCGCCCACTGCTGGCCTCACTAATACCACTTCCAGCAGCAACCTTAGATTTCTCCAGGAGGTCTCTCATCCCTGTACTGGCCAGACTCAACCCTGCGTAGCTTCGGTGGGAAACCAGATGAGAACTGCAGGGAGAGATGGCTCTGATATTTCGTTAGATGGATAAATGCAATTGTTGATAAATGGCAACAACATGCAATAATGGAACTGTGGTATGTGCATTCATGAATTGAAACATAGCAAAAAGCACACTATATTTACATTTTTTCACTTTCAAAGTAAGAAAAACTTTTGTAATTTCAGACATTTTGCAATTGCACCTTATTTATTAATTAGTTATGTTT
This sequence comes from Stegophilus panzeri, assembly GCA_024331685.1. Taxonomy (NCBI): domain Eukaryota; kingdom Metazoa; phylum Chordata; class Actinopteri; order Siluriformes; family Trichomycteridae; genus Stegophilus; species Stegophilus panzeri. The sequence goes on along the minus strand of JANDJT010000012.1, from coordinate 2,307,690 downwards.
GAAGAAAACGTCTTAAGAATTCAAAGAGAAATCATTAAAAAAGATACTTCACCCAAAACATGTTTGGATCTAATTTTTGTATGTATTTTGAGGGAGTAAAAGATATAATTTTTACATGCTTATACAGGTGGCAAAAAACTGGAAAAGCAAATTATAATCTGGAAAATGCGGTAATTGGAATTATAATCTCATACATTTTGTGTTCTTTTTGACTATTTGATACTTTCCACCATGGCGCGTTGTTGCCATATGGCAACAGTTTACAAACTACCTGCTCTAAAAAATGTTTTTTTAAATGTAGTATTTTTTTTATTACTTGAAATAAGTCAAGTAATAAAATCAATAAGAAATTTTATATAAGAGGAAGAAGCTATAAGCGTCCATGTTGTGTTGTTATAGGAAAATAATCAACCTCGGTGTAGAAACGTTAACTCCTATAACAGATTCGTTTTCTATAACTGCATGACACGGTGTGTTTTATTCCTGACTTATTTGTCTTTTTGTCTTTGGAAGTGTTTAAACACTAACATGTTCAACGTTAAAAGAGACCATCATTAGTCATAGGTCTAGAACGTAAAGTATATCCATGTATGGTTTAGTCGTAGCATTTGCGTTTTTTTTTTGTTGTTGTTGTTGTTGTTGTTGTTGTTTTTTTTTTGACCTGTTGCTATGGTGATACGGAAATTGACTTTTCATGGTTTTTTAGTTAAACATGCAGTCAGTGGGGGGAAAAAAAACACAAATAAAATTAATCTAAAAGATGATTCACCGAAGGGGAAAGGACATGGGTTGTGAAAGACACTTTTGGTAGCTGTTACGTTCGCTTAAAAAAAAAAAAAAAAACCCCAAAACAAACAAAAAAAAGACTACTTTTTAATATTAAGTAGCGTCAAGACAGACTTTTGCATCACTGTTTATTGTACTGTTTCTTGGCGTACATCTAGGGAAAAGAAAACTAGTCGTGTCAGCTGGTCATATATCTCGGGTTCTCTGTGATAATTCAGTTTTTGTTTTGTTTTTTTCTCTCAGCCTGCTAGGATTTTCTTGCTAGCACTTGATTGTTGCTTCATTACTTCTTCCCACATTGAAGAAGAAGAAGAAGAGTGGCACTGCGGTAATTTTTGTATTCGTTCCGTATTTATTAAGTCAGTAAATCTCATTCTAATAACGCCGGAGGTGACTCCATTCATTTTTAATTATTATTTTAATATCCTAAAATGAAATGAGAGGGAAAAAAAAAAACAAACACAAAAGGTGCTCGTTATTTTCCTTACAAGATGACTAGCGTTTTGACACGACGTCTGATGGCGCGATGGCTGACGCAGTCGCTTTGTCTTTGCGGGTTTTCTCAGCCGAATCGTTCTGCCACGGCGGCGTTGGGAAAGTGGCCGCCGAACAGCTTGCGATAAGGAAGCGTTCATGCGTTAAGCTCATATTGTCAGCTCTTGTTCACGCTCGGCTTTCTCTCCTCGTATTTACACGGGCCCGTTCTCTTTTAATGGCTACAAAATATTACTTTCATTAGTGGAGAGTTAATATTTTGCCTTTTTTAAATTTTTTGCTGCGTCTCGAGCACACGGTCGTTCCTGGAGCGCTGTCTGTTACCTGATGTGTGTAACCTCGCTCGCAAAACACTCCTCAGAACCACACTTCAGTACTCCAATGTTGCTTTCAATGACTTTCAAGATCACACAGATTTGTCCTTATGTGTGTGTGGGCGGGGGTGGGGGGTGGGGGGTGGATGGACTGCTAGTGTGCGGTTTTAGTGTGTAAATATGCACATGAATGTCAAAAACGCTGTATACATTTTACTCCCACGTTCTGACAAAAACAACTTATTCTTAATTGTATTCAAGCACCTTAAATATAAAAGAAATAATCACGTCCATGCTAACGCTAAAAAATTTTTAAACCATTAAATAGAGGGGAAAAAAACCCCACAAGCTACGTATACACTGCACTAAAACTGTTTAGTGTATTTAGTGTGATGGAAATGATATAGCCTAGTTTATGAATTTCTTTTCTCTGTACTCTTTGAGCTTCGAAGCCATTGAATGTATTAAAGGTCTACGTACTTATTGAGGTGAAAGTCACAGGATGTATGTACTCAAGAAGTTGTTAAACCACAGTCTGTCTGTTAGGAAGAATCTTTTTTTTTTTTTTTTTTTTTTTAAGAAAGACTCTTGTTCTTAGAATGATGAAGACCTTAATCTTCTAGACAGCAGAAAACCACACCGTACATATGGAACTATGTGGTGGAAGTTTTCATGGGTCCATGATCATACAGAGGTCATGCTATCAATAGAGAACTGATACGTGTTGATTTTTGGTTGCTAGGCAGACTAAAATAAGGAAATGAAACATCTGTTCTATCGTGAGTCGAGTGCTGGGTGAGTACACGACTCTGGGGTGTAACTGAACGTATGACTTCCTGTTTGTCTTTGTAGGAACAAAAGGCCTTGACCAGAGAGACTTACACTCTCTCCATCTTTTAATTTTGTATGTCTTGCAAGGTGCTTAATAAACTCGTGATCTAATCTACCTGTGTGTGCACTCCTGCACTACCTATTTGCCATTAGTAGCTAGTCAAGTTTGCTAACAAGCTAGATAATATTAGAGTAAGTACTAGGGTGCGTCTCAATCAGCGCCCCAGTTCAGTAGTCAGGGAGTCGGCCATTTTAAGGGCTGTCTTAATCGCAAAATCATTCCAGCGCACTGGAACGTTCGCTCCCTAAAAAAAATCCCACAATGCACTGTAAAAACCAGGGAGTATCGATGCTCACTAAGTTCCCTTATTGGAAAGGACGTCCTGTTTTCTGGAGCCTCTCAGCTCGGAAAAAATCCCCGAGGAACCCTCAGCCAACTTCGTCTACAAATGTATGTAGCTCGTTATCGTTATTGTAGCTCTCAGATGATTTACGTACGTTAGTGATTTTTATCTATATTTGACGGTTTGTTTGAGTCGAATGACTTTTAAGCATTTAATGATTAAAAAAAAAAAATCCACTAGCTAGCCTACGATCCTGCTTGAAGTGCCACGACAAAGACGAAGCTAACACATTTATGTGACTTAAATATTTTTATGTTCTTCATTTTTGTTGACTTTTACAACGTGAGTACGTAGTCATGTCACCGGAAATTGAGTTAAATCAGTGTCCCAATGTGTAGTGATGTGAACTGATTCACCACCTAGGGAGCTGATCGCGACGCAGCCGTAGCCTGCACTAGCAACACTAGCAAGCTGGCTAATATAATGCTATTGTATTGTATGCATTGCTAGCAGACTAGCTCATATAAGACTAAGACTAAGGTTTGCATAAACTAGGTTCGCTTGCAAGCTAGCCAACATTAGGTGTTAAAAACCATTAGGCATATTCACCAGCAAAGTAGCTAATATACAGGAAAGCTAACTTCATGGGATTTGCTACATTCAAAGCACACTAGCTAACATTTGGGAAGAAAACCAGCTAATGTCAATGACTGAATTGGGAAAAATTTTTATTTCCACAACCTTTCTTTCTTTCTGTCTTTCTTTTTAAACTCTTTTTGTGTAAAACGTGACATCTCTTTTAATTAGTAAGAGCACACAAATCCGATTACCATGATTAGCATACAAATCATGCTAATCATGCTAAACTGGATATTATCCTGGTTTTATTTCCTGTTTCAGAAAGAAATACACCATGAGGATTTTAAATGTAAGGAATACAGTAATGGGTAGTTAAAAACTGTGAAGAATGGAATCAAAATTATTGGGATTTTTCTTGTATACTTAGAACATTTCATGTTCTTTCGATTTCATTTGAATCGAAGCAAGCTCTTGACACATTTTCAAAAATACGGATGGCTTACGCAAGCTTTTTGAAACCCATTGTTTTGTGTATGATTTCATAAAGCACTCATTTCCACTAACACAATATTCCCATCTTGACCACTTTTAGAGACGCCAGATCTATGCGACTGCATTTCTACGGGAATCATGGGTTATCACTCGAGCCCAGCGTGCAATACTTTACCAGTCCATTCCCGTCCAATCTCCATACTAAAGGCCGTAACCTTAATCGTATAGAATTCCATCTCATATCATTCACCTTGGGCACGAAGAGCTTTATCTCGGCTGCATTTTCAGGGCTCGTGACAAAAGGAATGAATGTAGCGTACCAGCATTACAGTATGAATATATTTAGGACTCCCAGGTTGCTGATACAGAACGTTTCTTTTTTTTATATATATATATATATCTATATCTATATATAATGCTTGGGAGTAGCTTTCATACAAAGGAATGCTGTATGTTTGCTGTCTTTGTGATGTGCAAACTGTGCACACAGCTACCTGTTTATTTTTATTCGTGTAACACTAGCTCTTACAAAAAAGCTAAAATTCCTTTGAAATGTGAGACCGAAACAGCACGTCCTCGCCGTGTGTCCAAAATCTGACTTCGTCTCGGGACACTTTCTCAGCAATGTAGATCTTCCTCATGTTGATCCAGTACAGAAATGACGGCTTATGGTGTCTCCGATTAATAAAACAAATCCACGTCTGTTTCACTATATTGATATTTGTTCCGAAGTGCAATTAGGGGTCCAAGCACTTGTGCTGGAACGGTACATAGATGAGATATTCAGAGAATAGATAGTCTGTCAGTTTGATTATAGGGATGAATTAGGGATGATTTCTATAATTTTTTTGAACTTCTATCATTGTACCACTGAAAGCATACAGTATGGTACAACAACCACACATTACATGACCAGAAGGCACTACAACAGGAAGTAAAACTGCCCAACACATCATTGGAACACAGCTGCCCGACATTACGGACATTTTTAAAAAGCGTTGCTTGCAGAGAGCGAGAGGTATTATTAATCCCCACCGTGGACTGTTTGGACGTCTCCAAAGACTGTGTTGTTGCACAAAAAGATTCATGAACAGCTTTTTCCCTTCAGCTGTACTAATGCTGAACTCAGCTTCTAAGCATTAACTACCAGCCTCCACTAACAACTAAACGTTAGCATTAAACACCATACTATACTGCATCATACATTACCCATCGTATATTATCTGCAATTATTAATAAGTACTTGCACATTACTGAAATTCTTTCTCGTACTACACTTATTTAGACTACGGGTCAAAAGTGTAGACACACTCGTTCTTTATTTTTATTATTTTTTCCTCCGCATTTTAGAATAATAATAATAAAAAAGTCATCAGAACTCTGGAGTAACACAAAGGGAGCTATGGGAATTATGTTATCCCAAATAAATCAAAATAATTTAGTATTTTAGCATCTTCAAAGTAGACACGCTTTTTCACCTAGAATTTCCAGAAATGTATTCTCGGCGTTTTTCTCACCCGATTTCTTGAGGAATTTCCCCGAGATGATTTTTAAACAGTATTAAAGGAGTTCACACCGACGCCGGACTCTCATCGGCTGCTTCTCGGAAAATATTTCTCTCCGAGTCGTCCGTTTAAAAAAAAAAAAAAAAAAAGTAAATAAAATGTTAGTTTTCTAATGAAAGAAACGAATACGTCGACACGATTATATTTTTGTCTACGACACCGATTTCAAATGTTTAATCGCACACCTTCAGATCAAAAGGTTTATAACGATCATGAGAAACGTTTCAGTCGGGCGTCCACAAACTTTTGACCGGTAGTGTATATCAGACTATTATTTGCACTTTATTGCACATCTGCATGTACTGTAATCCACTGTATGCATCATATTGCGTGCATCGTGCTGTTTACCTCTACCTGTGTACCGGTCATCTCAACCTATTGCACCCTGATTCCTGTTTATTGCATTTAACCGAATTTCCATTTGCCTCACTGGTATGTGTCATTCTGTTGACCTTTACCTATACACTGTTCTCTTAACTTATCGCACCATAATCTTATTTATTTCATTGAACTTCTTTACTATTTACACAACTGGTTGGATGCTAACTGCGTTTCATTGGCTCAGTACATGTACTCTGATAATGACAATAACGTTGAACCTAACCTAATCTAATTTGGTCAGTATTCAGTAGGCATTTGAATCACGTGGCTTTCGACGGCCAGTCAGAGTTCAGCAGGGTTTTAAAAATCATCCAGTCAGGTTTCACCAGGTATGACCACCATCAGCCAGTTATATATTCAGCAGGCGTTTGGGAAAAAAAACATGGCTGCCAATAACCAATCAGCATTTGGCAGGGATTTGAAAAACAAGGCTGTCATGAGCCAGTTAGCTTTCAGCTAGCATTTGAAAACCAACAGCCATCAGTGTTTTAACTTGGACTTGGATGCTACAATGCTCAGCTTTGTCACAAGAATATTATTCACTCTGTTTAAACTGTAAATAAACTGTTTCTCTAGTCTGTACAGAGAAATGGATATTTTTGTGATATGAATTCCCGATCTAGGCTAAAAATCAAAACCTTAGTGTTCTTGCCCTTGTGTGATGTTTTGGTTGCATGGAACTCTTAGCTAGTTTAAAAATATTATATATTATATTTAAAGAAGCGAATACTCAAATTCCCGGCGAGGGGATGATTCTGTGCCTCCGTAGTTCTCATCGTGCCCTGATAAAGTCTTCGAAAGCCGATATATTTGCTTGACATTGAGATGTAGGACGTTTTTGAACAACCACTGCTCTGCATTTTATTCAGGTTCATCACCTTGTGCATCTGTCAGCTCTGCTTGTTGCCATAAAAAGTTTGTCATCTGTACACGTTTTTTTTTTTTTTTCTTCTTCTTTCTTTTACATAATAAAAATACACGTTGACACAAAAATCTCCATACGGTAGAGGAGAATGTTCGCCTGCACCACAGTCGTGCCTTTGTCAGTGGATGTTCGTGGACGTCCACTTCTACTCAGTTGGTTCCTGTTAAAGTCCATCGCAACCATGGCAGTGGTAGCTCAGTGGTTAAGGCAGTGGACTCTAGCTCGGAGGGTCGTGAGTTCAAACCCCAGCACTACCAACCTGCCACCGTTGGGCCCTCGAGCAAACCGTCAACTGCTCAGACGTGTAAAATGACATAAAATGTAAGTCGTTCTTGATAAGGGCGTCTACAAATACAATAATTGTAAATATAAACCTCGTGACAGTTTCCCGATCCATCCATGAGAATGACTTACAAGACGTTCTTCTCTTGTCAAAGGTATCTTAAATACTATCTATGTATGTGTATATATATATATATAATATAAACTAAGTATGAACAATTGTGGAAGACGTGTTAATTTCCCTCTGTGTATGAAGACTTTTGGGACAACCTGTAGTTCCTTCCGATCACCAGGGTATATCCTCGGTTGATGTATTATACATTAAACACAACATATTAAGGGTGCCAATAATTGTTGAACACCAATATTTAACACACCGATATTTTTTGCGATTGTTTGATTCCATTCCATTTTTTGAACGAAAGATTAAAAGGTTAAGCAATAAAGGCAATTTTTCCCAGCCTTCTTTGCTCATATTTACCAAGGGTGCCAATATTAGTGGAGGGCAAGCGCTGTGTGTAAATCAGAGTCTGCGTGTGAAGTACACCCTGTAAGTCTTCCATATGTTCCTATATTGTTTAGTTTGGTGATTTTCTTAGCTTTCGCACACTTGTAATCAACTCGAGCACTAGGTTAAGGGAGAACACAAGGCTAATGTTGTGCAGAACTTGTGTTTGAAAGCGCTCAGAGAGATTATTTTGTATTTGTACGCAAAGCGCCGCTGGAGTTAATGTTTCTTTTATTACTCATCAGTAATTCAGGACTGCGAACACTTAAACATGCTGGAGTCTACACGGTCACGCCAAATTTCCAGTCTGGATCCACGCACCAGTTCTTGGATCATGAAGCGCCAGTTAATGAATTATGTACGCAAAATTGATTCAGAGCTTAAAAACCATCTTAATTCTAACTTCCCGGTTGGTTGACTTTAAGATCTACACAGTAAGAATGAAGCATTTATTAAATCAAAACAGTCCATGCTGTTAGGCAAGGAATAAAATCAAACACTGTGTTGTGCTGTTATTGGAAAATAAAAATCAAAGACAGGCTGTAGTGATGACGGTCTGAAGTTGATTAATTCCCTACAACAGCATAACCTTTAATATATATTCCTCTTTCACCAAAAAATGACAGTTTGTTAGTCATTAATTAACCACGGTGACTACATTTACACGGACAATCCGATATGAACCCGATTAAGGCGATACTCTGATTAAGAAACTAGCACGTAAACAGAGATTATTGATGACCTTAATCCGATTAAAGTCATACTCGAAGTAAACACAAATGGAATTAAGACGTGTGGAGTGTTCCTGTTTTAGTCGCGTTATCGACGTGTTACAGACACGTACACGCCTTAATCAGAATATTATACGTCTTATTCAGAATAAGGTCAATAATTAGATTATTGCTGTCCATGTAAACAGTCACTGACTACATTTACACGGACCGCAGTAATCTAATTATCGACCTTATTCGGAATAAGACGTATAATATTCTGATTAAGGTGTTTACATGAGTCGCTTTTAGAATATTCCTTTCATGTTCCCGTTTTAGACGTTATAGAACGTAGATGAATTAACGACACACGTCATAACGCCCCCACGCCACTCCGTCCGACGTTTCCTCCAGAATCCCCCGCATGCGCCCCCCCCCCCAAAAAAATTTCCTGAATTTCCTTTGCCAGATATATTCATTTAACCAATTTTAGTGCATGACTGTAGAATTTTCTAGATCTTGAGTAGGCCATGCATTAGACAGCGGTCCTTATTCTGCCTTTGCAAATAGGCCAGATCTTATCTGCCCTAAAACGCTGCCTCTGTCCTCCGAGGTAGCTCACTTTTATATATTTAATGATGCTGGGAAGTTTTGCTGACAGCCGGATAGCTGAAGCGACGGAGAACCGCATTGCTACGGCTCTAGACTACAGAGCAGATCGTCTCGGATCTGATCTACGTCTCGCTGTAGTTCAGAGTTTCCTCCGTTCTCCATACTGTGACGTTTGTTTATTTATAAAATTCACAGGCAGATCACACGCTCGCTCGTTCACACTCTGCGTTTCACAGGGTTTTATATTTATACTTATTCCCCATCAACACCCCCCCCCCCCCCCCCCCCCCCCCCCCCTCCCCCTTCCCCCCCGGTGTCACAGAACCAGAGCTGTACACGAAGCCATCTCACGTTTCTCACATTTCCAGCACTCTGAGATTCTCTTTTGGTGCGGTCCAGAGCAGAGACACGGCTTCCAGCGTTGTCTGTATGAAAAGCCTTTTTATTCGCTGACATGTATCTGACATTCACTTTCTGACATGTGTGTAAAGTCTGTACTTTACCGCTGAGATGGAGCTGTGATGGACCACTGCTTCTTCTTTCTTTCGTTCGTTTGTTCTTCCTTTCTTTCTTTTTCTTTGCTTGCAGTAATCTCTGCTGGAAAGTCTGTCAATCACTGAGTCAGACTAAAAGCCTGTCGGTTAAAGCCTTTTTTTATTGACAGAAAAACAAAAAAACAAAACAAAATGTAAGCAGACGCATCTATCTCCTTAATCGTCTTAATCACGTCTGCGTCTGTTAATAACGCCTCGGATCAATTTACTCTTAACGGAAAGTCTATTAATTGCGCAGGATTTTGTAAGCGCTGTTATTTATCACTAATGACTGGAAATTACTTTCCAGAAATGGAAGCGTTAACTGGCGCCCAGCTGGGTTCAGCAGCACAATTACACTGGTTTAATGGACAGTTTTGAAACGAGCTCCTGTTTTTCTCAGTTTCAAGATGAAACATGGAGATTATTATTCCCAGCTCCAAACATACCAAGGTTTAGATGGTTTTCCATCCCGCATCGATATCAATACCATTTTCAGCTAGAAATGACTGTAAAAGATGAAAAATGCTCAAAAAGTTTCACACAGGAACTTTTCCACCACACCACCTGAAAGCACTCTGTTCGACTACGTGTAGCTGATTTATATGATATTTTATGCTTATATGATTAATTTATAACAACAAAAAAATAGTTTTTCATTACCTCAGAGTTTCTAAATTAAACATTAATTAATTAGCTTTATATATACAGCTTGGTTTGGGGATATAATATCCTATTAAAAGGACAGAGTTTGTTTTTCCTGATCGCTTTTTAGTTTTTTTTTTTTTACATGAAACATTACTCATACATGCTTTATTTTCAAACCATTAAATAAACCGTTAGAAACTCATTAGAATTCATGCAACAGAGCAAAAAGCTTATTATTCGTAATAATAAAAAAAAAAAGATCCAGCGCTTGTTTTCAGTGCAGAATTGTTCAATGCAAAACAATGGCTAAACAAAGTAGATTTAAAAAAAAAAAAAAAAATGCTGTGGAACGTCTCTGAAACAAGTTTGTGTTCTCACTTACATTATAGCAGCTATAAACGAAATCGTTCCCTCAGAGAAGTGTAAACGCAGACACCGCAAAGACGCGGAAACCGCAAAGACGCGGAAACGCGCACACCGCAAAGACGCGGAAACCGCAAAGACGCGGAAACGCGGACACCTCAAAGACGCGGAAACCGCAAAGACGCGGAAACGCGGACACCTCAAAGACGCGGAAACCGCAAAGACGCGGAAACGCGGACACCTCAAAGACGCGGAAACCGCAAAGACGCGGAAACCTCAAAGACGCGGAAACCGCAAAGACGCGGAAACGCGGACACCTCAAAGACACAGAAACCACAAAGACGTGGAAATGCAGACACCACAAAGACGCAGACACCACAAAGACGCAGACACCACAAAGACGCGG
>JANDJT010000012.1:2177455-2190575 GCA_024331685.1 Stegophilus panzeri | reverse complement strand
ATGGATGGATGGATGGATGCACAGTGGTTGATATTTTCATCTAAACTATTCGACCCTCTCCTGCACATCACCGTCACGCTACACACACTTTCCTGCTTCAGCATTAAACTTGATAAAAACACAGAATATGTGCTGTTATTACAGTAGCTAACCCCGGCTCATTTAACAAACAAACTAATTACTAAAAATCTCAAGCTTTGCATTTCTCAGCTCGGCACAGCTGTTGGCTAGCCAGAGCCGTATCGAAATGTATCACACTCCGCATGCGAACTCTGCAAAAACCCTTCCCGCCTTGCTATTATAAACATATAAACATAACCGGTTAGATCTTTTAGATGCGCGATACGCAGCACTGTTTGTCTTTGATTCGTTTTTTTACTGAGCAGAGCGCCAGATGTTTAGCTTCTCCTTCCTGCTTTTATCCGTGCCCCGTGCCAAACGCTGTCTCTACTCACAACACGGAAAATAAATATATAAACCTGACGGATTAGGTTATGCCATGTAACGGTGCAGATTGGGAGCTTTTAGAGCTAACATAATGCATTTCCGTGTCACCCTGTCAGAATCTTGACATCCCGGATTAATGTGTACTGTACATCCGTGTGATTTATGTTCGAAAAGGCGTAAATAACTGCCGTCAGGATGAAGATCTGTGCTTTTCCCAGGCAAAGAGAGATTTCTCCTCATTATATAAGAGGAGTCATTAATACGGGAGTAGGCTTCGAGCGTTAATGGAGCTTAATGGAATAATGTATAAAGCATGCTACTGCCACGAGAAAGCAAAAGCAGATTTTTACAAAAGCCTTTGTGATGTTTCTGTGTACTGTAATTATAAAGGTGTTTGGAGTTCACCTTTTAGCTGTATGGAATTATACAACAGATGTAAAAGCACCCAGCTCTGGATTAGTGTAGCGGATTATAAAAAGATCACAGCAGGTATTTGTACAGTGCATGCTGTATTCTTTCATAATGTTCTTCTTCTTCTTCTTCTTCTGGTTAGGCTGTCTACGGCAGCCCATAGAACCGTCTGGTAAAAAGATGTGAAATTCGGCACACTGATTTGGGAGGGTCTAAGGAACATTCTGACCAAATTTGGGCCAAGTGCTGCAAATGCTCTAGCGCCACCATTGGGTCCAAATTTGGTCAGAATGTTCCTTAGACCCTCACACATTTTACTGATTGTGAATCAGCCCGAAACAAACTTTGATTCATTTGCGGTTTGGTTTGGCTTGCTTTCACACTGCACATAATTAAATAAATAAATGAGGGAAAAAAAAAAAAAAAAACCCTGAAAAAACAAAAATGCGTTGTCTGAGGGGGTATGTAGGGCTTAAACTCTTACGTTCGTTACAGTGAAGTAAAAATAAACAAACCATTCCCAAGCCAAACCAAACCAAATCATCACCTCAAATATGAATACCTAGTTTAAACGATGTATGCGTATCACATCCTGAGAATATTTTGTACTTTTGTGTTGTTTTTTTTTTTTTTCACCAAATCTTCAGAACACTTGGCATGTCTGCAGTGCTACAGCTCTGTCCTTTGGCTTGGTACACGGCATGTTTGATTCACTTCCTGTGACGAATCAATTCAGAGTCGAATCGCACTAGAGTTCACTCCGAAGTGGATTGGGATTACCTAGCTCAGACGACTGTGAGTGTGATTGCTGAGTTTTCACCTGCCCAGAGAATCTAAAGAACCAGACCAAGGTGAAAAACACATCAGGGTTCCTTTCAAACACACTCAATGCAGCAAATGATAAAAAGCACTGTTATAGGCAACAAATGTGCACTGGGTAATAGGGACTCTAATTTATCAGGAATAAACAGAAAATGTTCAATGTGGGGACACAGTCAGCTAGCGAGCCATTATAGAGTGGAAAAGAGGTTGTTAATGGGGATGGGAACAACAGCAAAAAAAAAAATAAATAAATAAGGATAATATAGCAGCAGAAATATTTGGATATTGAACACAGCATGTTTTCCGATAATCGTTTTTCAGTACCACTTTTCTTTGCAATGCTTTTCTGGTTTCCCTCTAATTTGCGATATTCCTTCAATTTTACCCTCTATTTAATGTGGGACGTGGGGTGAAACAGGAAGTTGTGCCCTATACACATCCCATATGTTCTATTCTGATGTAATGAAGTTTAAGGCCTCGTTCACACCTGGCATTAACATGCGTCTTGCGTGATCTGATGGTAAATGGTCAACACTAAGTACAGGGGTCAAATGTGCCTCGAGGATGCATTATAATCCGATCACTCAAACCACATTCGGAAGTGGTCTGGGACTCGTATTCCCACATCACATTTGTAATGTGAACGCGAAAGCGCCTCGATGCGTCCCGGACAGCAACAAAGGACTAGCTGACCGACTGTGTCAATGCCTTAGCGGGAAAAATACCTGATGTTGGAAATGGCGCTGAATGGTTGCGCTCTCTGCAGCTAGACTAATGGATAAAGAGGATGCCTGAACAGCAGAGACGAAAGCAGCTGCTTTCAGTCGCTTCGTTCGCAGGACATTTCTGCCTGCATATAAAGACTGATGTAATAAAGGTGCAAATGTGCAGAAAATCTGCGTTCATTTTGAAAAATTGCATGATTTTGCTTTTAACTTCTGCAATGGCAAAATCCAGAGGAAATTAATATGTGATGGATAAAACTGGCCAAGCCGAGACACAACACAGGAGCATGGGAAGTGTCGGAAAAGGTGCTCTAAGGAAGGAATACAACACTCTGTGTTGTGCTGTTACAGGAAAATAATCAACTTCGGGACTGCACCAGTAACTGCGCTTCATCAAATTACATAATCCTCGATTATATAATGTTTCACTGTCAAAAGTTTTATTCCTTACTTATTTAACCCTTGCGTAAACCTACTGCGTTCTATTAAAGAGAAGTGAAGTTACTCGTTCATTTGCAGTCCCTTCACAGAATCCAGAAAAGACCAATTAACACTTGAGGTTTTCTCTTTTTTTTTCCCGCTCTGTCTCTCTCTATGATCTGTCAGAGAGCAGGGGGGTTTTCTTAGCAGCTGGGAACCTTGAGTCGCTTGTGCTTCGAACAGCTAGACAAGAAATGCACTCGATGGATTAAACTGTCTTTTGTTTGTTAATGAAATTAATCTGGGATCTTTGGAACACTTTTCTGGCCACGAGCCAGAGCCAGAGTTTTTAATCTAACGAGTCTTTCTTTGTCACATATACATTACAGCACAGTGAAATTCTTTTCTTCGCATACCCTAACATGCCAGGAAGGCGGGGTCAAAGCTCAGAGAGTAGAGAGGGTTAAGGGTCTTGCTCAAGGGCCCAACAGTGGCAGCTTGGCAGCGCTGGGACTTGAACCCCCGACCTTCTGATCAGTAACCAGAGCCTTAACGGCTAAGCCACCACTGCACCGATGCAAGGTTGCGTTATAATTGGCTCTCTGCACTTCCATGCACTCGTACTACTCCGATAAATACACAATGAACTGTTCACAGCATCGTTGAATTAAGGGGGGAAAAAGAAGGTTTATGAAATCTTTTGAGTTTATGAGTGGTGTTATTATTAACGATTAACACCCGCATTTTCTCTCCTAATCGGCCAGCTGCTTTTACACTTTAAAAAGTATTCTTTATGAACACGGAGATTGGAGTTGTTCGAGATGAGACGCATATTTACGTCTTGATTTCCCACATGGTGAGGCTCATGACTGTTAATTGCGGTGCTGTAATACACCCCGCTGTGCATAATGTGGATGTAGTGGACAAATGTAAGGCATTACTTCAAATAACATCAGCCAGTAAAAGTCCTGAAAGACTCCGGTTGACTGAAGCTGTCGAAAAAAGCAGCAACCGGTCGCAAACAGTCGTATACATTTTCATTTTCATCAAGACCCCCATAATTACGGCGGATTGACATCATGAGGCCCCAGAGACAAATAATGGTTCGTCTTGATTGACCGTCTTTACTGCACTGTGCGAAATGGAATCTATTCTTCAATTTGATATGGCAGGAGCTAATTTGTCATATTTACAGAGATTTGTGGCTCTGTGCTTAATGATTTCCATTCAGCGGAATACATTTCTCCCTCACTAGCTCTTTCTCTATGCGCCTCGCCCTGCCTTTGTTTCCTTCCCGGCTCGACGGTTATTTATAAGGATTGGCCGTATTAGAGGAGGAACATGATGTTATTCTTGAATAGTAAATGGAAATCTTAATGAATTAATAAATCTTGGCTGCTAAAGCTAGTGCTGGCGGACACGACGCCACAAAGAGCTTTAGACAGCGGGTAAAGCCGTTTTTCTGTTTGTAAGCTGATAAGTCATGGACTGATGAGCCCACTGCTACATTTGTGCAGAAAAACTCGCACTGGACCTGTGTCTGAACAGGCTGGAGAGGTGGCTTATTAATTGGTCTTTTCAGTAAAAAAAAAAAAAAAAAGTTCAGTGGAATGGTATTTCATGGCAAAATAAACCTTTTCTTTGCCAGGAAACGTACCAATTAATCATTTAATGTGTCTGCGCACAGGTGGACATGCAGCCCTAAAGCTAATGAAAGGTTAGGGAACATGGACTTGCAAATACTGTAGCCATCAGAGTGACATTTTAAAGACCAAATAAAGGGAATTAGATTAAAATATAATTTCTGTTTAATCATTAGCCAAGGACCTTTTGCCATGCAGTAATCGACCATGTCATTGTCAAGCATGTAATAAGCTCATTTTACCTCTTACAGTGGATTTCTTTTAATATCAGCGCATTTCAATTATACTCTGTGATTTCATAACGGAACATTTATCTACACAAACACACAATAGGTTATGAAAGCTTGACGAAAAGTCTGAACGTTTTCAAAGATTCTCAGTCGAGCGAAGTTTGAGTTTTCAATCAAACCAAAGTTGTTGTTTTTTTTTTTTTTTTTTTTTTTTTTTAATCAAACCAGATTTTTGATATATTAAACCAAATGAAGATCGAGTTTTTCAGTAGAACCATGTTTTAGAGTTTTTCAATCAGTCTGAAATTAATTCAACAAACTTTCCAGAGTTTTTAAATTTAACAAAGTTAGAATTTTTTTTTTTTTTTTTTTTTTTTTATCGAGCAAAGTTTCTGACTGTTCCAATCGAACCAAGTTTGAGCTTTGAAGTCGAACAAAGTTTCGGTTTTTCCAGTTAAACTAAAGTTCTGACATTTTCAATCATGCCAAGATTCCAGAAGTTTCAATGAAAGGTTTTTCAGAGTTTTTTTCAAAAGAACCAAGTTTCAGTTTTTCAGTC
Source organism: Stegophilus panzeri (assembly GCA_024331685.1). Taxonomy (NCBI): domain Eukaryota; kingdom Metazoa; phylum Chordata; class Actinopteri; order Siluriformes; family Trichomycteridae; genus Stegophilus; species Stegophilus panzeri. Next base: position 2,185,318 of record JANDJT010000012.1, on the reverse strand, counting down.
AAAAATTTCCAATGTCAAAGTTTTCCAGTAGAACCAAGTTTTTTTTTTTTGTTTTTTTTTTAATTATTAAAACCAAGTTTCTGATTTTTTCATTAGAATCAAGTTTCAGATATTTTCAACAGAACAAAATGATAGTTTTTTCAAAAGAACCGAGTCTCACGTTTTTTTTTTTATTATTGAAAAGTTTTTCAATTTCAAAGTTTTCCATTACAACCTTCCATAGAGTTTAACTTTATTCTCACTTCCACAGAAGTAAATTTTTTTCTCAAAAGAAGATTTTTTTCAATCAAAGTTCCAGTTTTTAAATCAAAAAAGTTTTTCAATTTCAGAATATTTTATTAGAATCAAATTCCTGATTTTTGCAACAGAACCAAGTCTTTTTTTCGATCGAATTTAAGTTTTTCGGTCAGAGTTTCTGAGTTTTTCAGGCAAACCAAATTGCAGAATTGTGTAACAGATCTGAGTTTCAGGCTTTGGCAAGAGAAACAGGTTTCTGAGTTAATCATTTAAACCAAATTTCAGTTGTTTCAATACAGCCAGGTTTCTGAGTTTCTTTAATAGAACAAAGCTTCAACGTTTTTTTTTTTTTTTATTATTATTGAAGCAAGTTTCTGAATTTTTGTGTGTTTTTGAATCTTGAATGTGGCCAATTAGAAAACACATCATCATAAATTTTTTCTTATGTTTTTTTTTTTTTTTCTTATGTAGATAATATTTCCATCAGTGACTCTGATTCTTGTGTTTATGTGGGAATAATTTCAGCAACCGGTCACCTTTTAAGCTATCAACCTATGAGTTAGCGTTAAAAGAAGACGAGTATTCAGCTATTCTAATGCTAGTGACTTTCGAGCATTAAAAACAGCCGAATATTCGTCTTCGGAACTACTTCTCACCATTTTCAGGAAAAGATTATATACACTGTAATCTGCTTTAAGTGATTGTTGGAATATTGTTAACACGGGCATCTGAAAGTTAAATTGCCTTTGTGATCAAGCTTTAAATTGCTCGAGCAGTAAACCCAGCAGCACACTTTGTTTTGTTATTTTTCTCTATACAGTGACTGTGCTATTTCCAGATCCTCCATCTGGTGGAAGTTTAGGAATTTGCTAATGATTCTCGTGTTGTGGAGCCCGTAAATGACTTGGATTATAGGGCTTTCTAATGTTTTCACACTGCTGCTTTGCATTAGCTAAGCCTGTCGCGTGCTGCCAAAAGTGATGACGCCATAAAATAGCAATATAATTGAATCAAGGAACTCGAGTGATGAATTTGCATTTAATGTGGAATTAATTTCCCTCATGTCTTGGATTTGTGTTCTTTTTAAAAGACTACAGAATTGTACGCAAATATATAATCCTTTTTTTTTTTTTTTTTGATACTGTATAAGTGTGCTCTTTATGCGAGTCTTATGCAGCAGCTCAATGCTTTTGGCATTATTCAGTAAATCAGAGGGCTTGGACTGAAATATGGTTTTTACTCCGTCTAAACGTACAGCTTCACAACCGAGAGGCAACAACGCACAAAACTCAGCAATATGATTTTCAGCCATATGATTTGCTTGCAGAGAAAACTTAGTTAAAATGAAATAAAATAAAAAAAAAAATAAAATAAAAAAAACGTTGAGATTCAGTTTAAAAAATGTGGAACAGTTGTAAGTTTTGCTTTATTTTTAGCCCTAATTACCCTGATGGAAAAAATACAGCAAATAAAGATTAATTCAACTTTGCTAGTTGCCTAGTTTTCTGGTTGCTTCTAAACATATTTGTACCGTTCATTCTCATTCTTTCTTATCTTTTCTAGTTTCATCTTTTCAGTAGACAATATTCTTTTGTTCTGACATTATAGCTTTAAGGTTCCGTTTCATTTTCCATGTTCATTACATTAAACCAAAGCATTATCGAATTCATTGATTCTGATTGGTCAGAAGGTGTCGATGAACTTTCCATATCAGCTCTGACAGTAGCGCAGATTCATATTACGCTTGTAATGTCCTGACGCGTTATCGTTTCTATAGTAACAGCTCTCTCACAGGGACTTGTACGGCAGACGCTTCACATAAATCGATTTAAAAAAAACGTGCGTAATTGATGGTGAGACATTTCATACATTTATGAAAGGAGACCCCAGGGTCGGCGCTGCGTAAATGCTTTTTGTGTTTCTCGGTAACATGACAAGCCGCTTTTCGTGGGGGGGGGTCATATTCATTTTAAGAACGAGAATAAAGAGAGGCCGGTGAGGGAACGGCTGTTTATAGCTGCGTTAACGGAAGTAAGAACAGGAAGTAAGTTGTTCCGTGACGGTTCGACAACGTGAATGGTAACTATAAGTGGATAAAAAGTTCGACGCAATTCGGTACATAAATACATTTTAACGGTTGGATATTTGCTGTCGTATAAGACGAATAAAGCACTCGGTATTGTGCTGTTATAGAAAAATAATCGGTTGTGACAGATGCAAATGCGGTTAGGGCAGCGTTTAATAAAGTTCAATGCAGACAATCCAAAACGTAGAGAAAGAATAAAAAAATAAATAATAAAATAAAATAAAAAAAACACGGACAGGCAGAGGTCAGGTGATCAACAAACAGGATGTCAGAGAGTAAACAAAATACATAAAAAACAAACAAAAAAAAAAACTAAGTCAAGGTCAAAACCGGCAAACATCAGGTAGAGAATAAACAAGCTTAGTAACATCAAAGACACAAAGGAATCGAGCGTATACTTAGCAAAGTTCTTATGAATGAGAGTCTCTTTTAAAGGGTGCATTCGGGTGAGTGTGTGTGTGAGTGTGTGTGTGTGTGTGTGTGATTGCATGCAGGTGTGCACAATCAAAAGCCCTGTGACTGAGAGCGAGGTAGTGTGTGTGTGTGTGAGTGTGTGTGTGTGTGTGAGTTGTGGGAAATGGAGTCCGGGGCGGCCATGTTTGGAGGCCGCGGTGCATGTTGGGAAATGAAGTCGCTAGACTGGGTTGACCCGGCATTGGGTTGTTGACTATTTTTCTATAGCAGCACAACACTGAATGTTTCATTGCTTACTTATTTTCACTTCAGTGCCTTTACTACTAGTAGATACTAAGTAGTACTACTGAATAGTAAGTACCAGTACTAGTATGCCATTTTTCAGGTGTTTCTCCTTCTCGAAGAAGCTTCGAGACACCGCGCAAATGAATTTGACTCGACAGCACGAGTATAGATTCACAATCTAGAAGTTATTTTTTGTAAAGAATCCTACTTTGGTATTAAAGGTGAAAATAATACACGGTCACTTCTCTGCACCCGAAAGGTTTTTTTAAATTCTGGACAGCCGGCGAAAATCTCAGACCTCGGGAAAGCCAACCGATTAGCATGCCTGGACGGGTGATAAATATTTTGACTCGTCTCGCAGCCAAAATGTCACCTAATGTGCCAAATGTTTGAGGTAAACAAGGACCTCTATTTCCGCTCTCCAGTGAAGGGTGACTTTCAGAAAGCGGAGCTCTACGGGCAAGCGTTTAGTCCACTCACTTTCCCCCGTAATCACAACAGCGAGCAATACGTTATAAAGAATTTAGGCCACTGGTTAATTCATTACAGGATTGAACACAGGGCCTCCTGGACTATGTGCCACTTTGCCACTCGAAGGGTATTTTTCTTGCTTTTTTTTTTTTCTGGAAACGGCCAGCGGTAGTGACGCTTTGGATGCATGTAACTGAATTTATCCCTGAACTCTGAGGTTAACGTGTCTAGCGCTGCTGTTGTGAGGTCATAACTCGGATAATCAGCTTAATCTAAGTGTGTGTGGGGGGGATTCTAATGATGGTTTTAACAGCTTGAAACAAGCTGGCTATCCAGGTTTAATCAATTTTGTGTTTATAGTCTGATTTAGTCTGATTTGTCAACAACATTGTGATGTGATGAAGGCGGAGTTTCGGTTACCATCTTGACGTTGATTATTTTCCTATAACAGCACGGTGCAAGTGTTTTATTCCTCTTATACTATAGCAGTTGTTTATAGTAACATTTAATGTTGTGGGATTTCCACAAAACAAGTTCGTATCTAGCTGTTTTAGTAGCTAGAAACAGTCGTTCTTTCACCATCTCTCTCTTAAAGTTAGTAATACAACAACAAGAACAACAACAACAACAACAACAAAAATAACCCCTGCTTGTCATGTTACCGAGAAACCGCAAAGAAGCGTAAACGTAGACGAATCTGCTAGAAAATCAGAACGATTCCATGGCCGGTTTGTTTGACCAATCAGTAATTTCTAGCCCCGCCCACACATTTCCGTTCTATTATAATCCTGGGGATTATTTTTAACAGGTTTTTTTTTTTTTATTTATTTTCTTTTTCAAAACCGAAATGAGTGATCTATTTAGCATTATTAATGCTAATCTGGGACTTCATGGATCATGTTAATTCGCTCTGTTTGCGTTGGCTGCTGCTAGCATTTGAATTCCTCGTGCTGAGATTTACGTTTAAGACATAAATAGATAAAAGAGACGAAATGAGCGCGTTGCTCGGCGCTCAGTGCTCGCGGAAGTGAAGTGCTCTCATGCGCGACATACTTTTATGTTATCGTATGCACAATTCGCAGCACTCTTTTTTTTTTTTTTTAAATGCTCCGAGCGCTCGAGTTAGCCGTCCTCGCTCTCGCGATCGAATATTTAGTGTTTAAACGCAGTTTAAAAAGTTGCTTTTATCAGGATAGTTGTGTTTTGATATTTTCACAGAGAACAGTTTGCAGTCTGTTTATATATATATATAATATATATATATATATATTATATATAAATAACCATCCAGATCGCTGTCAATTCATGTGGCCTGTTCATTAGAGCGACAACGTACTCTAGCCTTCCATCTCATAATATCACGTAGTATCGGATGTTTGTATCGGAGCGGTTTTTATGACCAGGCGTTAAAAAGACAGATAACCGATACCAGTATCAGCATCCGTGCATAACTTGTGGATGTTAATATTACTGTGCAGACTGCTCGATGCATTCCTTAGCTTCTCATACTATATTCTTGTACCGTAATGCAATTCTGCTCGCGTTCTGTCCTGCTTCAAACCATAATAAAAAAATGCTCAGAGGAGACTTTTTAAACGGGCTCGCGCTGGTACCGGGCGTCACGTCACGAATACAAAAGAAAAAAGAGCAAAAACTTCTAATACATATGGCGAAAACTTCATCCACGCTGCGTCTTTGTCTTCCGTCCAGCAATTTTCAAGCTGTCCCCGAAGAGTGCGCGGAGAAGAAATAATGAAAATAATCTGTTTAAAAAAAACCAGGCTTTGAGGCACAGATGGAGGCTTGAGAGGAGCCAAGGAAACATCGAGGCACTTCTAATGTGAAATAAGATGGCTCTTTAAGTGCTGAAAAGAGAGTAGCGGAGCTGTTTAGCAGCGTGGAGCGATGTTCGTTTTTTAAAATAACGCTTTAGATTGATCTGCGTTGCGTCGTTATTGCGCCGTGTTGCATTATCCACCGTATCGTACACACCTTCATGTTTACTGTGTAAAACTACGCCGTCTGTCACGGACCTGACACCAGGAATGCTCCAAAACGCGTCTTATGGACTTCACTTTAAATTTTTAATCTCTGCATCGTGAGTACTAAAAATCTATTTACTTCCACGGCCGTTTAGCGGTGATGAAACTGGTGACCGTATAACGCCGGCTGCTTAAACCTCTCCGTCTTTAAAGAGAGTAACTGCGGAAAATCGCTTTAACAAGATGCGTTTGTTCAGCATCACAACCCCCCGAGCAGGAGAACAGCAGATCTTTTAAAGAATCCGATGGTAAATAGACACAACGTTTTCTCACACAAATACCTGAGGCCACTGTTCATAAGGATACATGAGCTCTCCATAAACCCTTTATGACATCTGCATGTACACTATCTCTACATAGACCTTTATAAAGGCGTTCGACTGTTATAAACACTGCTTTACGTTGACATACTGTAGGTTGGTGATTGATTTTGCATGGACGTAAAGTTGTTAGAACGATTTCCAGCCTGATCTCGGTTCGTACATCAAAAACACCATGTGTTTTTGTATCTCAGTCTGTTTGTTATATGATGCTATATGATTCATGCTTATAGGAGTTTTATGAACACTTATGACCATACAGGCATTTACATAATATGTACATAACTACATAATATGTAAATAACATAAATTACATATAATACTTACGACAATACGCTCTTCAGGCATAAGCTCTTCATGGCGTCTGACGTATACGGACATAAACACGTATGAGTTCTTATCGAAACATGCATCAGCTGCTATAAATACTGTATTCGGCTGAAATAAGGTTGTTATAACACTTTCATGTTCATATGTCATGTCAATGATAATGATAATGAGTCTTTAATCACGTATACATTATAGCAGAGTGAAATTCTTTTCTTCGCATATCCCAGCATGTTAGGAAGTTGGGGTCGGAGCACAGCTATGATACAGCGCCCCCTGGAGCAGAGAGGGTTAAGGGCCTTTCTCAAGGGCCCAACAGTGGCAGCTTGGCAGAGCTGGGGCTTGAACCCCCGACCTTCTGATCAGTAACCCAGAGCCTTAACCTCCGAGCCTCCACTGTCTAATGATTTTCTGTCTCGTACGGTACAATACTGCTTTCAGTTGATGTAAGGTTGTTATAGCACTTGTTATAGTCGAAATAATGTTGTTCTAGCGCTTTGCAGGATAATCTAACCTGAAAACATCATAACCCTAACCCTAACCCTACTCCTGATCTATTCCTGCTTATAAGATTTGTATGCCCATACCCATAGCAATGCCACAGCATGGTAATCGGTTCTGCATATTTTTATCATGGTACTGAAGTAGAGTACCTCCCATTTTCCTGTTTTTGATGTTTGACGTCACGTCACTGTGACTTTCCAGGTACATTGTCAGCTCTTGTAACACAAATCCTAGGGTTAGGGTTAGGGTTAGGCTAACCCTAACCCTTAGCCCTTCATGAGTTTTAACATACTTACTAAACATTTGTAAATGTTTATTCCAGTCAGTATCAGCTGTCATGAATACTTCTTTAACATGAGAGGTTGATGATGATGATGATGATGATGATATAAGGTTGTTCTATCTTATATAGGTTTTCAGGATGATCTAGGTTAAAAACGTCATACCGGCTGTATGTAATTAGATCAGACATGAGCTGTTATGAATATTTTAGGTGAGGCCATCTGAGGACGTAACATTTTAAAATCTGTTCATCCTGTTTATCTGTTTATTTATATCCAACAACAAAAACATGTTTGTAACGAATGCATTAAAAGGTGTCATTTTCTCCTGTTGATTGAACACAGAGGAATGATTTCATGTCTGCTCATGACCCCGATATCACGTCTCTCTCTCTCTCTCTCTCTCTCTCTCTCTCTCTCTTTTCCCCCTCTCAGGCAGACTGGAATAAATAAAATGGCCGGTATACTTACAGCCGGCTCTCTCGCACCGGCACAGTCATTTGCACAACGCAGCTCGTTTTCCTTTCTCCAGCTCAGAGGAGAAACTGGTCTTTCTCATCACCGTGCTCATAACATTTCCTTTGTTTTGACCACTACAGGGTTTTGTTTTTTTTTTTTTTTTCGATTAGTTTACAAAGTTGTGCCCAAAAGTTTGCACACCCCTTGCAGAATCTGCTAAATCTTAATACTGTTAACAAAATAAGACGGATGATAATTTATTATCATAATTTACGGATTTATTTAGTCCTGTCTGGAATAAACTATTTCACATAACTGATGTTTACATAAAGTCCACAAGACGAGATAATCGCTGAATTTATCAAAATTACCTCGTTCAAAAGTTTACACACCCTTGATTCTTAATACCGCGTGTCGTTACCTGGATGATCAGCGAC
>JANDJT010000012.1:2152533-2166455 GCA_024331685.1 Stegophilus panzeri | reverse complement strand
CACACTCTACCAATCTACCCACACTACCCGCACTCTACCACTCTACCCACACTCTACCAATCTACCACACTACCCGCACTCTACCACAATCTACCACACTACCCGCAGTCTACCTGCACTCAACCAATGAACCACACTACCCGCACTCTTCCACAATCTACCACACTGCCTTCACTCTACCACAATCTACCACACTAACCACACTCTACCACCCTACCCGCACTCTACCACAATCTATCACACTACCCACACTCTACCACACTACCTACCTGCACTCTACCAATCTACCACTCTACCACACTACCCGCACTCTACCACAATCTATCACACTACCCACACTCTACCACAATCTACCACACTACCCGCACTCTACCACAATCTATCACACTACCCGCACTCTACCACAATCTATCACACTACCTACCTGCACTCTACCAATCTACCACTCTTCCACTCTACCCACACACTACCCACACTCTAAAACTCTACCCACACTCTACCACTCTACCGCACTCTACACACACTCTGCACTCTATACACTACCTGCAGTCTACCACACTACCCATCGTTCTTTTGTCATATTCTAATGCAATGTTCTTCAAGTAATTTTCCAGCACAGAAAAAAGACTCTTCTCTTATCTTTGCACTTTATGCCTCCATGAACTGTGTGGAAGCAGCATAATTTCCCAGCTTGCTGCTTGCTGTGGGGGAAAAAAAAACTTGGTTATTTCCGGATGAGATGCAATTCCGTGCTGTAATGTGTTTTGCTTTTTTGCGCGTGCAAACAGATCGTCCACATACATGCCGAGCTGCTATTATAGAATACAATGAGCCTGGTTTATGATGCTTCACAATGTGGCCCACTTTATTGGTGAAGCCGTATTAATGGGGTGTGTGTAGTACTTATTTTGAGTGTGTGTGTGTGTGTGTTATATTGTACACTAAGGCCTGTCCACATGTATATGGATATTTTTGAAAACACATTTTTGCATTTCTGTTTCAAAATAATTCCCAAATGAAAAAGCCAACCTGTTAGGTGTTGACAGAATGTCATACATTGTTCACCTCAGGAGTAACATTAAGAGATGTATATTGAGCAGGAGAGAAAGCGATGGGGGGGTTGGGGGGACACCAACACAGTGAGTTCTTTCATTTATTCCTTCATCTTCAGTAACGGTCAGCATCCTGGTCAGGACCGCGCTTGGCCAAAAGTTCTACAAACTATCAGGTCGGCTCCATCTCTAGTTCGTACGTTTGGACTGATGATGAGGGTTTTATCCGAAATCTCCGTTTGCTGTACGATTCGTAGCACTGGAGTGGTGGATTCAGGAGCAGTACAGCTAGTATCATTTTTTGTCGCTTTGACACCAGTGAAATGAAATTTGCGAAACATGTTATTAAACAATAAATTACAGACCACAAAGTACCAACCTGATCAGCAGACTTGATAAACGTGCAGTCCTAGTGCAGTTATAACACTAGCAGAGGTCATGTGAGCTCATACAAAATATTACACAAAATTATTATATCATACAAAATATTTCCAAAAATATTACTAAACATGTGGATGGAGCCTGCATTGTCATGTTAGCATGTCCACCTACCACAATCTTCTGCCCCAGGGGTGTCAAACTCATTTTTGGTAATCAGTCCAAAAATAAAATCAGTTTATTGACCAATAACACATCAATAACTCTTCTTAAAGGTGCAGTAGTTATTTTTTTTTATTATTTATTATGTGTAAAAAAATAAAATTAAAAAAAAAACTACAGTGCCCTCCACTAATATTGGCACCCTTGGTAAATATGAGCAAAGCAGACTGTGAAAAATTGTCTTTTTCAAAGGCTTGTCTAACCCCATCCTTGTAACTAGCAATGCTAAGAAGATAATATCGGTGCATAAGAGCTCATTAGCAAATTAAAAATGACATCGAATCTACACATGAACATCATCATAATTCAGCGAGAGCCAAATTCCGCATGTTTAGGGTGTTATAACCCGTAAACGTCTGTGTGATCTTGAAAGCGATGCCATGACAGTCCTTGCTAATGCTAAATCGAGTTGAACCACTGTGGGATCTGTGGGTGGAGCTTTGTGTACATGGGCAGGAAGGCAGAGGTTGGGCAGGCGGGCAGTTTCAAGGACTAAATCTTATTCAACTTTTGAATTTGCCAAATCTTACCTAATGCATTTTTTAACAGTGTTCATTTATCTGGAAGGTACATTCTGAGCACAAACGCCAAACATTCTTTTATAAATTCATATAGAGAAAAGAGAGACGGTTTCAGCATCGGATTTTTAGCTTGCTAATGAAGAATTGCGTATCATTTAGCACATTTTGTCATTTTGCCTCCTAGTGGACCGGTTTCCGGTTCTGAGACAGATGTATGTTTGACACCCCTGTTCTACCTCATCCAGCTGTGGAAAGGGGGAAATGGACCGGACCTCAGCAGGTATGATTTGGGTGTTGGTTCATTCTCAGAACAGCAGTACAGCTCTGACCTGGTGTGTGTAATGTTGGTATGAGCCTGATGAATGGCTGGAAATGCCCATCACACTTACAAAGTGTAGATACCTAATACAGTGGCATCTCTGTGTCTGTGTCTGTGTCTGTTTGTCTCCACTATATTACACGCACCTCCTCATTATTCCCCTGCATTATGAAACTAGCTTAAGGCTTTAAATCCGGAAAATGAAGCCAAGTATTTAAATCAATAAAACAGAATAGCTCAGTAAAGCAGTGCAGTGTGGAGCGTTCTCAGCGGAACCTCCACCGCGCCGGGAGACCGATAAGGAAATACCGAGCTCCGTCTCTTAAACCACGTTTTATGATGGTGTTTATTTGCCGTCTGGAAATTTCCACTTTACTCTTTTTTTTTATTATTATTATTATTTATTTATTTATTTATTTATTTTTATACTGCCTCCTTTCCCTAATCGTGTTTTACACCAGCTTTTATACAGTCTAATTTTGGCTCCAGTCTCCAGACTGTGTTTATTCCAGTTAGTGTGAAGCTGTGCTCCTGCTGTACATTCGCAAAACATGTACAGTACTTTTGATTAAATTAGTAGTCAACTAACACAATATGCACACACACACACACACACACACACATTGTCGTGTCTAGGTGATGTCATACTGAAAGATACCGTCTCAATAAAAGATACTGAAAGATACCGACTCAAGAATTAACTGGCATTTTGTGGAAAGGAAGAAATGAATGGATGGAAATGAAAAAGAATGTCAAACTAGCAAAAGAACAGTAGGAAAGGAAATGAAAGGGAAAAAAGTATGATACAGAACGAAAAGAATAACAATAGAACAAAAAACCGAGAAAGGAATTAAAGAAGGAAGGAAGGATGAATGGATGAAAGACACAAACATGATACAGAATAAAATAAATAACAAAAGAACAAAAAAAGAATGAAAGAAAGGACAAGAAAGACAGAAAGAAAAAGCAGGAAAGAAGGAAAGACAGAAGCGAAGGAAGGAAAGAGAAGTGTGATGGACGAGCTGTGTGATGGACAGGTTCTCAGGAGATGAGGGTAATGAGGTTGGAGGTTGGGAAAGTTGGAGGAAGTGGAGATTAAGCTCCAGGCTGCTGTTGGAGTCTCGGTCAGTCGGGACTCTTCACACGTATTAATGAAATGAAAGTTCTATTACGCAGTAATGATTAAATGCTCGTCTCTCAGCTGGAAATTGAAAAAAAAATTTGTGTAAATTGAGCTGAGCTGTTTTCCACGCCACTGAACTCGAGCGTCTGATGTGGCCTATCAGAGTTCAGTGATCATAATACGATTTCAAACCGATTCCTTTTGAAGAAAGGGGGAAAAAAAGAAGAAAAAAAAATTACCCTTACAGAACAGAGCGCAATTTTCGACATTAAACCCGTCAGCGACTTCATTAGATCTCTTTGTTTGGAGGAGAAAAAGGGATTCGCTTCATACGCTAGCTCTCCACGTTCTCAAGTCCATGCATGCTTTTTGTTTTTCTTTTCATTTTTGGGGTTTCTTTTCTTTCTTTTTTTTTTTTTTTCCTCCCCTTGTTTTCCTGATAATATATGAATGTCTTTTCTTTTTTCTTCCTTCTCTCCTGTTTTCCTGTAGCGATTATTGAACCTACGACTAGCGCTGTCTCGACTAGCACTGTCTCGACTAGCGCTGTCCCAAGTCCAGGTCAGTATATCAGTCATCGCGCTGTGCCAAGCAAAACAAATAAACCCTCAGTTAAGGGACTCTCAAGACCACACAAACTGAAAACAACCTCTTCCTCATTCCCCGTGTGTTCTGATTGGCCGGGACACCTGCTGTGGCATTACGGCTTTTTGTTGTCTTCTTCACAGTAACTTTGGTTTGATTTCTTTTCGAGTGGCGCGTGCCGTTGCGCTGTAATGGTGCTGTGGTGTGTAGCGCTGGCGCCGAACAGCTTTTTTCTTTCCTTTTCCTTTCTCCTGAAAAGCGCTGCCTGCTTCTCTCCGGCTTCCCCTCTCATCCTCTGCTTTGGTGCGGTCTGCATGACGGGCAGGATATTGGTGATGCGCCTCCTTTATTTGTCGTCTGCGCAGCCATTTTCTTTGAGCAGAGCGACGCCACCGCCTCTGAACTCTCCACTGTGGTTTTTTTTTTATTTTTTATTTTTTTTATTTTATAAGTGTTGTGTTAATCTTATTTCGGGGAGGAATGGTGTGTGTGTGTGTGTGTGTGTGTGTGTGTGTGTGTGTGAGGGATCTTCTCAGAAAGCCTGTTCCATAATGTAATCTCTCAGACGGGTTACATTGCTTCCCCGAACGCTTCCTGTTCAGCACATTCAACATCAACGCAGCAACATACCAGTAATGTGTAATGTGAAATGTGCACATAGCCACGGTGTGTGTGTTTGTGTGTGTGTGTGTGTGTGAGTGTATACCAGGGGTTGCACCATTATACACTTCAACTACCAGTGAACTACCAAGAATTACACACAAAAAGTATTCCAATAGTCTTTGTTTTTTTTCCCCAATAAGTAAAGCAAAAACATATGTAGGACATGACTATATTTAATCTGATGTATTAGTGCAGTTAGGTAAGAAATAAAGCACGTGGTGGCAGGACGTTCTAGGACAATAATCGACAAGAGTGTGGTGTGAGAGTTTTATTCCTACACGCACGTCCCTGCCAGTTCGTTGTTACTATAGAAACGCTAATGTATTTAAACGAATATAAACCTGTGATTTGAATCACGGCCGGCAGTACTGTCAGAGCTGGTCAGCACCAGTGACCAATCAGATTCGAGAATTTAACAGCGCTGCGTTGTTTATAAATACTTGTGTACGACAGTCAGTTCCGCTCCGCCGACCGGATCGGACGAGCGGCGTTCCGAGAGTGCTGGTATTCAGTATGGCCGTACTGGGACGCTTCGCTGCGTGTATCACTCCTCTCGTCTGCGTTCGCGACGTACATCCAGTCGCGAATATTTAACCTACCTGACAAAGTACATGTATCATTTAGCATGCTTTCTTTACCGTCAAACCCAACTTGTTGACTAGTCTATTAAGTGTGTACATACAGGAGAAACCTGTATCACTGAAAGCCACCGATCTCTAACCATCACCACGCTCCGTTTTACACACGATGCCAGTCGGTATTAGCAGGTCCTCTCGCTCAACCCTTTTTGTCTGTCTGTCTGCTTCAAATGGATCTAATTAGCTCTGGGATCTTCTCTCCTCTAGCGGGGATCGCTCCTCAGCTCTTAACTCTGATTTGACTTAAGGCTTGCAGAACAAATGACAATTTCATAGTCCAGTAGCGGCACGGCGGTATCAATCAGCGAGATAAACTGGCTCCACGTTCCTACTGTTCTTGTTTTGTTTCCCAGCACCAAATTGTATTTATAGTTGTCATTTCGCAAGTGTCTTAGAAGTGTGTGACCCGGGAGAGAGAACGACGACGGGTTTTTTTTTTTTTTTTTTTTTTTTTTTTACGTTTCTGGAAACAGGTAGCTCATTTCAATTGACGGAGTATGTAAATGAATTAGACGATGGTTAATTATCCTCGAACAGCATTCAATCAGAGAAGGGAGGGGTAGAGTATGATTGTAGGTATTAGAAATCAAGTGGCACACAAGAGGAAAACAGCAGCATTTTTTAGAAAGATTATTAGGTAGTGTTGTATTTGAGGGGAACCTACATTGGGCATTCATAACACGTTCATAAGCGCTGCATACGTCCTGTCAAAAGCAGAATGCATCTACGATATATAGTAAAAGCAAGTCTCAAATGGTCCACTTGGACTAATATAAACATAGGGCTCCTCGGTCTTAAATTCTCTTTATTTGAAAGATACCTACATTGGGCGTTCATAACACACTCAAGCACTGCATATATCCTGTCAAAAGCATGCTGTATCTACTGTATAGAGTGGGTGTTAATTTCAAACAGTCAACTCAAACCTCAAACTAAAAATAGCTTAGGGTTCTTCTCTCTTAAATCCTAAATTCTCTCTATTTAAAAGTCACCTACACTGGGCCTTCATTACTCATTCATAAGCGCTGCATACATCCTTATAAACATGTACTGTATATCCACACTACTATATAATGAGGATCCAAATCTCAAACAGTCAACTTGTACTACTAATCATAATAATAATAATAATAATAATAATAATAACAATACCTGAGGTTTCTTCTCTCTTAAATGGGCTTTATGTGAAAGATATGTGTAGTGAGAGTTTATAACACATTCACAAGCACTGCATACATCCTTTAACAGTATAGTGGTGTTCACTATATAATGTGGATGTGAACTCTAAAACGGCCGACGTTAAATAATAACTGAGAGTTCTTCGCTATTAGATTCACTTTATTTGAATGACGCCTACATTGGGCGTTCATAACACATGCATAACACTATCAAAAGCATCCTGTGTCTGTTATATATATTGGATGCATGTCTCAAACAGTCCAATCAAACCAATAATAACTTAGGGTTCATCTCTCTTATATCTTCTTTATTTGAACGATACCTACATTGGACCTTCATAACACATTCATAAGCAGTGCATAAATCCTTTAAGAAGTACACAGTATCTACTATATAAAGTGGATGCAAGTCTCAGTCAGCATAGAATAATAATAAGTGAGGTTTCTTCTCTCTTAAACTTGCTTTATTTGAAGTGTAGCTACATTGAACCTTCATAACACATTCATAAGCACTGCATGCATCTTTTAAAAAGCATGATCTTTCTGCCATATTAAGTGGATACAACAGTCTCAAACAGTCAACCTATACTGATAATAACTGAGATGTCTTCTCTCTTAAATCTGCTTTTTTAGAAATACATGTACATTGGACCTTCATAGCACATTCATAATCACTGCATAGATAGTCTCTTTTTTTTTTTTTTTTTTTCTTTTTTTTTTTTAAGTATATTGTATTTACTATATAAATTGGATGCAAGTCTCAAATGGCCAGCCTACAATAATAATTACTGAGAGGTCTTCTGTCTTAAATATGCTTTATTTGGAAAAATACCTACACCGGGCCTTTATGACACATTCATAAGTACTGCATACATCTTATAAAAAAATATACCATGCCTACTATACAAAGTGGATGCAAATTTCAAACAATCGACCAATAATAATAATAATAATAATAATAATAATAATAATAGATGAGGGTTATTCTCTGTTAAATCGGATTGGTTTGAAAGATACCTACATTACGCCTTCGTAACACATTCATAAGCATTGCATGTCTCATTTAAAAAGTGTCCTGTGTTTACTATATAAATTGGATACTATATAAACAGTCTACCCATTATAGCAATTGAGGGGACTTGTCTCTTAAACAAATCATGTAGATTTGCTTAATAAAATATTTATGCACTGCTTATGATGTGTAATGAATGCCCAATGTAGGTACCCTTCAAAATTTAGTGCTAATGATTATTGTTCTGAAGAAAATCTTTTGTGAAGCTAAACACATCCATCATATGGTTGTGCAGTGATATTAAACTCGCAATTTAAAGTATGTTGCACTCCGGTATGAAGCGAGTAGGAGTAGGAAGAGTAGGAAGCTTCATGAACTTCAGTTAACAGACACTTTGCAATAAAACTGAGCCGTGAGCTATTTTTGGATCAGATCCTCATCCGTGTGTGAACTGATTTAGTTTTTTCTCCCCCCCCCCCCTTCATTCTGCTGAAAGCTACACAGAAAGAAATGAGTTTTACCAATAAAAATGACTCCACAATGTTCTGCATGTGGACTGAAGTGACAGATACATTCACGTTCCTCCTCGATTCCTTTAATCTAAAACAGAGCTCCTCTGTCCAATCCTCGGGGATCAGCCCACATTTTATATTCTGTCTCAGCTCCAAACACACCTGAGTCAGGTAATAAATACTGCAGGATTATGATCATCAGGCTCATACGTGTCAAGAACTAGAACACGGCAGGACTGCGGTTCCCCCGGGGACTCCACTGAGAACCTCGGCTCGAAAACCCAGCACCTGCCAGACGTTTTTTTTTTTTTTTTTTTTTTTATAAACCGTACCGGCACGAAAATCAGCGCTGACTTAAACAGAGCAGGTGTGAAGGCCAGGTATTGTACCGTGCACCACCATTTAATTTGTTATTTCATGGATAACATGAAATGGATTTTGATTTGATAGTGTTCATAAGACCTGCATAAGCAATTCATGACAACTGACGTAAAGTTACGTGAACAGATATAGGAGCTGTCATAAAGACTGCGTTCATCAGTTTTAATATCTGGTTGAGATCATGACTTTCTAATGATATCTACCCTGAAAATGTCATATCTTCTGTCAACCAAAAACGGCATAACCTGACTCAGGTCTTATGTAAACTCGACATCAAAACTGATGTCACATTGTTATGTAGTTATGTGCTTTTGTCGTTTATTTGTTTAGTTGTTTTTGTTGATTCATAAGACCAGGCTACCGTTTTCCAGTCTTCAGCTGTCCAGTTTTGGTGAGCCTGTGCCCACTGCACCCTCAGCTTTCTGGTCTTGGCTGACAGGAGAGGAACCCGGCGTGGTCTTCTACTGTTGTAGCTCATCCGCCTCAAGATTCGATATGTTGTGCATTCTGAGATGCTTTATCTAATCAGCAAATCATGTTGCAGCAATACAGTGTATAAAATCACGCAGATACGGGCCAGCAGCTTCAGGTAATGTTCACGTCAACCATCAGAATGGGGGGAAAAATATGATCTCAGTGATTTTGACCGTGGCATGATTGTTGGTGCCAGATGGGCTGGTTTGAATGTTTCGGTTGAGAACTGCTGATCTCCTGGGATTTTCACGCACAACAGTCTCTAGAGTTTACTCAGAACGGTGCAATAAAGATAAAACATCCAGTTCTGCAGACGCAAATGGCTTGTTGATGAGAGAAGTCAATGGAGAACGGTTCTCTGTACAATTGTGGTGAGCAGAAAAGCATCTCAGAATGCACAGCACATCGAATCTTGAGGTGGACGAGCTACAACAGCAGAAGACCACGTCGGGTTCTGCTTCTGTCAGCCAAGAACAGAAAGCGGAGGCTGCGATGGGCACAGGCTCGACAAAACTGGACAGGTGAAGACTGGAAAAACGTAGCCTGGTCTGATGAATCTCAAATTCTGCTGATGGTAGGGTCAGAATTTGGCCCCAACAGCATGAATCCATGGACCCAACCTGCCTTGTGTCAACAGTTCAGGTTGGTGGAGGTGGTGTGATGGTGTGGGGATTGTTGTATTCTCACACTTTGGCCCAATCGATCACGGCTTGAATGCCACAGCCTATTTGAGTATCGTTGCCGACCATGTTCATCTCTTCATGGCCACAATTTACCATCTTCTACTACTTCTGCTACGTCCAGCATGATCTGATTTCATGAACATGACAATGAGTTCAGTGTTCTTCAGTGGTCTTCAGTCACTGGATCTGCATCCAGTAGAACACCTTTGCGATGTCGTAGAAGGGAGCATGAAAGTGCACCTGAAAAATCTGCAGGAATTACGTGATGCAACCCTGTCAACATGGACCAGCATCTCAAAGGAATGTTTCCGACATCCTGTGGAATCCATTCCACGAAGAATTGAGGCTGTTTTGAGAGCAAAGGAGTACGCTTTACCCAGTATTACTATAGTGTTCCTAATAAAGTGCTCAGTGTCTCAATATTTTCATGTAGGTTTTTGTCAGTTGTCGTGGTTTTCTAATGAGCCCAGAAAAATGTCATAACAACCTCATGTCAGCAAACAAAAGTGCATGACCTGTCTCAGGTGATATGTCGAGAGCAGTTTATAGTTACGACAGCGCTTATATATCTTCATGTAGGTTACGAGTGTTCTGAGTAACGTACAAGTGCCATCATAGCACTGTCATTACAGTGACGTAACATGGCATAGGTTTTTCTAAAGATATTACATGGAGGAAAACCTCACATGGCAAGCTATGTCACATCGTTAGCATCACGTGACTGATATACAGTACCGGTTCGTAGCGCTACAAAGTTATGCCATGTTACGTAATGTGCATAAACCCGTAATAACACGACCTTGACTCACGCGACTCGATTAACAACAGCAGTCTTTTATGACGGTGGACACCTGTTGCAATGAGACTGCGTAACGTTTATAAGTTGTCCTAAATTGCTTATGTAGGTGTTGTGTAGCACTATGACCGTAAGTGAAGTGCTCTCATTTCCTGAAATTCTGTTTGAAGATGCAACGCTCCCGTCACAGTGCAGCTGTTATTTATGGTATATTCCACCCTGGAAGTTTTAGGCAAAGAAATCTCTAGACATGGCATAATTATCCAGAGTGGTCTGCATGTTTTAGCGAATAATCATGACTATTTAATTATAAAGAGCTCATCAGCGCTTTTTCTTCTTTTTGCATAACCGATCATTATTTACTGATGAGGCTTACATCTGTTTGTGATTAGCGGGACGCTACATTTCTCGCTGATCTCATGCGCTTTTTATTATTATTATTATTATTGTTATTAATATTATTATTATTAGTGCTGGTTATAGTTTACTTTCATATTAGAAATGATAAAGAAATGAGTAGATTCCATGGACGTCTTTCTTTCAAAGTGTGCCTCAGTGTCAGCTTTTAAGCTTTTTAACTTCTTATTTTAATACTATTAGCATTTTAGACTTTTAAAATATGTTATTAATCTTATTTCTTATTTTCTGTTTGAATAATGATGGCTTTTTAGCCACTATTTTTGTATTATTATTATTTTGTATGTATTTTCTTTTACTAGTCTTGGCTTTTTCACCTTTCGATTTGATCTTTTTTTATTATTCTTGGGTTTTTTTTTATGTCTTTACTAGTGCAGGCCATTTTGGGGTTTTTTTTTGTTTGTTTGTTTTTTTTTTTTTTTTTTTTTTACTGATGCATCTTTTTGATTTAATCATTATCTTATTCTTTTATTTGTTTCTTTAACTGCTTTTGCCTTTTTATTCTCTCAGTTGTTCCTTTTTTTTTTGTATTAGTCGATTCAGGGTTTTGTTCGGCGAGCGCTTGCATGTTCGCCTTTATATTTTATTTTTTCTCGTTTTTGTTAGCCTTTTTTTATTTTAATCCTTTTTTTTTTTAATCTTAA
This sequence comes from Stegophilus panzeri, assembly GCA_024331685.1. Classification (NCBI taxonomy): domain Eukaryota; kingdom Metazoa; phylum Chordata; class Actinopteri; order Siluriformes; family Trichomycteridae; genus Stegophilus; species Stegophilus panzeri. Next base: position 2,154,857 of record JANDJT010000012.1, on the reverse strand, counting down.
TGTTTGATCTTTTTTGTATTATTTGGTTCGTTTGTACTTTTCTTTACTAGTGTTGGTATCTTTTGCGGGGGTTTTTTTTTTTTTCATTTGGTATATAATTAAATGAAAAATGAAAGTGAAGACATCAGTAAATCTGCAGTAAGAACACTTACTGATGTTAGAAGTTTGTCCACTTCTAATTGTGGCCCCGTTCCTCCTATTCTTCACACTTCCAAATGAGCTTAGTTACTGGGCTTAATCACTTTAAGCGCCATGCTTTGTCTTTGATATTCCATCCCACTGTGTCTTATTCACCATCTCCATGAGCTATTACCTGGATGACATTGCTTTCCTTGCCTCGTTGTTATATTTGCCTAACAGTACGGCTGATTAGCCAGATACCAGTGCTGCATCTGGCCGAATGAAGGAAGCGCTCGTGTTCAGACTCACCTGACAGAGCGGATAGAGCAGTGTGAGTCCTTTGTGAGCGTGTGAATATAAAATCTTTTATTTTTTTATTTATTTTTTTTTTTTTTGCTGGAGATTTCAGACATATGGTGGCACATATGCCAGGCGTACGTGGCGCATGAATACTGATTATCATTGCAAATCCACGGCCTTTTAGACCAAAGAGAGAGAGAGAGTGAGAGAGAGAGATATCGCCCATGGACATGTGCTTGTTTGGAATAAAAATGTGATCATGATTAGGTTGTTTGTTTCTAATATTCTCTACAAGAAGACAGACAGTTTGCGATAGTCCGTCTCTCCTGTACGTTCAGTTGTTCCGCTTATTTTTTCACCTTGACTTTGATTACTCCTGTGGCGTTGGTTAGAGGGCAAAGCATTAACATGCTGATGTGCATACCACTCACATTTACTCAGTAAGACACAGAATCACATTACCAGCGCTGAAAAACAACACAATATGCTGCTCTGATATTGCAATAAGCAAATGTTTATGAGTGGATATAAAGAGACAGAGATTCTCTTTCATCGGTTTAATGGACGCAAGCAGCCAAATGATCATGAGCACGGTGAAAATGTTCTGCTGTTGCTATTCGCTTAGCCTGGTCGAGTCTCATGCCCTGTGGGTGCGGGTCTTCATCGGCGCTGAGTGTGGGGAGAAATCTCCAAACTTTCTCCAAATCTGAGTTGTCCTGTGTGATGTAGTTTTATTTCTTTTTCACTCTGTCGTTTTTGGCCAGCACTGATCCTCTTGCTCTATGAATATATATATATATATATATATATATATATATCCCAAAATTCTGACTTTACATGACATAGAGCAGAGACAAGAAGCCATTTTATGTATTGTTGTAGTTAAAAAAAATTTATGTAAGTAATAAACCACTCTGTGTCATGCTCTTATAGGAAAATAATCATCAACTAGGTGGTGTGATGAAGTAGGTTTATTACACCTGTTTACCACCCTGAAGCCACGAGTCTGCGTCTTGGACTCGAATCGCACTTAAGTCACAAAAAATAAAAAATAAAAATGACTTGACTTGGACTCGTGAACATATGACTCGAGACTTGACTTGGACTTGAAGTCAGAGACTCGTGTTGAACACAAGTCATTTTGGTTTGGTGTTCCTGATTACGTGCTCACTTTACTGTCCCGCATGACAGCATCAAACACCACATTTTTCTATTCATTCCTCATTCATTCATTCCCTATCAGTAGCCTTTGTGCTGCAGCAGCAAATATCACAACAGTTCATCTCTAAACACACCACGCCAGCATTATTATATACACACGTGATGCATCTGAAGGCGCGTGCTCATCAACCATTGGACAAGTGCTCTTATATAAATGAACAACAAACAATAACATTATAGACAGGTCTTAGCTTGTCTTAATTAACAGGTCTTAATTTGAAAAAGCAATCAATCAATTAATCCAAAGGGAAGCTGCGGTGTTACACAGCTGTCAGGGGCTTGCTTGCTGTCCATTTACAAGAAGTACAAATGTTTCCATGTCCTTTTCAAAGACTTGAGACTTGACTTGACACCACCTCAGAGTCTTGAGACTTGACTTGGACACCACCTCAAAGACTTGAGACTTGACTTGGACACCACCTCAAAGACTTGAGACTTGACTTGGACGCCACCTCAGATACTTGAGACTTGGCTTGGACTCCACCTCAAAGACTTGAAAATTGGCTTGGACTCCACCTAAAGACTTGAAAATTGGCTTGGACTCCACCTGAAGACTTGAGACTTGACTTGGACACCACCTCAAAGACTTGAGACTTGACTTGGACGCCACCTCAAAGACTTGAGACTTGACTTGGACGCCACCTCAGATACTTGAGACTTGGCTTGGACTCCACCTCAAAGAC
>JANDJT010000012.1:2140687-2151357 GCA_024331685.1 Stegophilus panzeri | reverse complement strand
CTCGCTCCCCCCCCCTCTCGCTCGGGGTGAATGGCCTGCTCAGGGCCTGGCGGGGGGGATGGGGGGGGGGCGATGGTCTATCAGGCCATAATCCTGTTAGCAGTTGTTGTTTTTTTTTTCACTTGTGCTTATCGGATTTATCACATATAAGGGAGGGACGAATCTAGAGAAGAAAGCCCCTTGTATACCCAGCCCACCTTCGTTTTTCCTGCATGCTGTAGGGAGAAAAAAAAATAATAAAACCAGCCCCGTCTCTGGTTGTGGGCGATAAGCCGATGGCGTTTTGTATATTATACTCGACCTCTAGATAGTACACAAGTATGAAGTTGCGTGTCGAGGTTTCGCGGTGTTACTGCTCGACAGGAGGCTGCCTTGCGCTTTTGTGGAAGACATCCCCAATCTAAATGATTCTGTGTTTACATGAGTCCAGGAATAGCTCAGAAATCAATAGCGCGCCCTGCCCTGCATGCTGATTCCTCCAAGATCCAAGGTTCCGATACTCGCTAAAGCTGAGCGTTACGCAACACTCGGAAAACTCGCTTTCCTCCAAGACGTACGCATTTAAAAAAAAATAATAAATAATAAAAAAAAAAAAGCTAACTTATTGCTTATGGGTCTGCGTATGAACTCCCTCATCTAATTATATGGGCTTTAATATCCTCTACGAACACGGTGTATGGATATGTCATCCATTAGCTGTCGGTTAGAGGAAGTGGGTGAGTGTAGAGTTAGCAGAACTGGGCGTGTATGTTTTGTTACCTTTTCCCTTTTTCGTACTATACTATTTGTGGCATATATTTCTTTTTGGGGCATTTGGATTTCTGTAAAGCTGCTTTTGGAAAATGTCTGTTGTTAAAAGCACTATAGAAATATCGACATTCTTTGAATGCGTTCAGCAGTAAACACTTCATGGCTTTAAACCTGTCATGGCCTGAAGACTATACAGAGGAGGGAGTTTAACCAGCATTACTATTCTATTAAATATAGCTTATATAGCTATATTGCCAATTGATCTCATTTCATCTGACTTCTGAGGCGTCTAATCTCTAGCTGATATTCTGCGTATGATCTCGAGACCTGTTTCTGGTTTTCTCATGTTTAGATTAACCCCAATTCTGGTAATAAACTTACCTTGGTTTATTTAGACCCTTCCCTATGACAGACTACGGTGTAGAGTCGCCCTTGGGATTTGTTTATCGTGTGCCTTCACTGTGTATGACCTTGGACAGTTTTGGATTCCAAGTCTGGATTTTCCCCTTTGTACTAATAAACCTCTTGAACGTGGATCCCTCAGAATCTTAAGTGTTCGAATTTTAAGTAATGTATTTGATAATGTAGCTAGCTGGCTAGCATTTTCAATAGTTAGCGTAATAATACTTCTAGGAGACACTGGTGGATTCATACTTAATCTTAATTAATACTTAATTCATTACTTACTCCTTACTTTCCCTCTTAATTTGACTAGATACTGAATAATAAGATTTAAAAAAACCCTTACCGTGATTAGTTTGTCTTTGCTAGCAGCACGTTCATGAAGCTTTGAGATATATAAGGATCCGTTCCATAAGCTAGCTATCCATTCTGATTGATTTAGCTAAGATACTTCTTCATGATGAAAAATTACAGCGAGGCACAGTGTTTTAAACCACCGGTTTGTTAACATAAATAACGTAGCTAGTACTGAAGTAGCTAAACATTAGCTAGCTAGTCACTTAGCTAGCAGTAACTTGGATTGTATGGTCAGCAGCAGATTCTCTGCCCAAAAGATAAGGAGTGGGTGGTATCTTGCGTACACTTTTCTGGCCAGTTTCAAGTGGGAAAAAGAAACTTGTGAAAAAGGACACAATTAGAGTTTTGTGTGAAGAACTTAGCGGTGAGTAACTGAGATTATCTGACAAATGGCTACGGGAATTGGGGATCGGTCTGGGATTAGTTGTCTGATATGTAAGCCTTTTTCGTTGATGTGGGTGCATCTTGGCTACGTTTATTTGAGGTTTAGCGTTTGGATTGTGAGTCTATTTGGAGAAAAATGAGACTATGGGAAAGCTATGTGATGTGATCCAAGTCGTCGGACTTTTTCTCTGAGAGTAGGGGGTTCTTGGTGGTGTTTATTGACAAATCGTAGCAGACTTTCTAGTCAAGTTTAAGGTCTGGCTTGTGAGATTACTTGGATAGTGTCCTCAAGAGTGATGTCGTCAGGAGCGACCTGTTCGACCAGGGGGAACCACCCTGACCACCACGGCAACACAGCTTTTTCTCCGGAAAATACCCCAAAACCGAAGCGCATGCATTATTCATGACCTCAAACCTCCCACCCAGCCCTGAAATCCTCTGCTACAGATTAATCTTTAGCCCGGAGTACTGTGCATCCTCAGACATGCTGTGTATTTCTACAGACAGGAAATAACAAAGCCTCATTCAGCTCTCCAATCCCCAGATTCCACCCAGTGCTTCTTCTCCTCCTGTCCTATGCTGTATCATCAGCGCCTCTCGTACATCCCACATCCACTCAAGTATCTCTCTCACTCCGGGGCTCGTTCTCTGCGCTTTCCATTAAACACCATGCACAGCTTCCCCCTCAACCCTGAGTGTGAACATCGCTCCCAATCCTAATCACCGTTCCTTTGTTTGGGCCTGGGGGGTGGTTTCCAAATCCCACTGCGCTATAATGGAGACTAAAATGTTTTGTACGTTGCACCTGCATCATAAAATATCCAGCCAGTGTAGATATCATCATCATCATCATCATCATGCTTTCTTTTTCCCTGTAGAAGCTCGTTGCTGAAAATGCCCGAACCATGCCAGAACCACGTTTTAGGAGTCGGCATGCATCAGGGTATCATTTTTACTCGAGTATGAGCACGGATACTGATACTGAAACGACTAATCTACTTACGGCTCTGCTTATGTTTCCCTGGTTTAAATCGGGGGGAATAAAAAGTGCACACATGGATTTTCGTTTTTCTATCACATTAGCGGAATGTTGTGCGTTAGCTAGCTCTAGCGGTTAGCATGGCTCGAGTACGGGTTGTAGCGAACAGCGGGTTTTGTTTCACTTTGGAAAAACGTACGTATAGTACGTTTTTGTTTTCATTGCGTCTGATGACCAGTAGAGGCTGATCGTCAAGACCAACATACTAGCGAAGAGCTGTTATTTTCACTCTAGCCTAGCATCGTCTGGAGACGTTATTTTCTCGTTTGCTGCTGCTGTTTCACGTTCAAGATGTTTTACTTGTGTCGTAGTTTTCTCCTCTTGATATTTCAATTCAGTCTGAATTGAATGCCATCGTTAGTCGTGAAATACCTCCAAGTCGCTGTCATTCCATCTCGTCGGGTATCGATATCAGAGCATTTTTAACGAGGGTGCGTAAATGAGCACGGTATTGGACGGTATTTTGACGGATCCTTAGTTAGGAGCATCTCTTGCGAACCTTCAATGGGATGTTGCGTGGCTTTACTCAATGTTTTGACAGGGTCCCGTCTTGTCGTTCTCTTATCCGTTTACTCCCTCCTCTTTCCTCTCATCTGCACTCTTGATCTCACCAAGGCTTTTATCTTGTCAGTCCCAATTCCGTCCCATTTCCAGCATTACCTTTCCCCACTCCATATATAACCATACATAATTATGTATATTACCCGAGTACATGATCAAAGCATCTGGTTCAGCCCTGTACTCTCTCTCTCTCTCTCTCGCTCTCTCTCGCTCTCTCTCGCTCTCTCTCGCTCTCTCTCACTCTCTCTCACTCTCTCGCACTCTCTCGCACTCTCTGTCTAATGTTTTTTTTTTTTTTAATTCTCTCTTTTTTTTCCCGTCCCTTTTCGCTGCTATCCGGATACAGCAGTACAGTGTATGAATGCAAATGATAGCTGGTGAATTTAAAATGCAAATGAGATTGCCTTTAAATGGTTTCTGCAAAGAGGGAATATCGTTAGCGAGTTAGTTTGCAGCACTGTTTCATATGGATGAGGTGAAACGGTGTAGCTACTTGGTGAAGAAGGAAAAGTCATGGCTGGAAGGGGAGTTCAGAGCCCTCATAATGTTGATCATTTTCAGTTCAGAATAATGGAGGACACTCGGCGCACAGCGCCTCTGATCAGACTGTGGAACCCGACTAGAGTGCTCGACGTGACGTGACGGTGTGATGGAGGAAATCATAAATCCTCCCTTCGCACGGCTCGTGTGAATGACAGCTGTGTAGCTTTGGAAATGTATTCCAGTGTCATTAACCTGAGCTTGTTGTTGTTGTTCTTGTTCCTGAGAAAGTGAGCCATTGATGTGGGCTTCAATCACGGATCCGTCCATCGACGTTTGAATCAGGACGACGTGTTGCTCATCTACCTGGAGGAAGATCTCACGTTTTTACGAAAGACACAACCGGTCGCTAAGAAATCAGATCAGACTTTCTGGTTGCCATGCCAACGAGGCGTTTGTTGTCTTTGGGTGGGTTTCATTTGCTGCCAGCTTCAGTGTTTCCAATGTATTTGCAGAAGACGTTCAGAGGCTTGGATTCTCAGCAGTGCTTCGTAACGAGGAGCCGTTCACCGGAACCGTCACGACTGAGTGCACAAGTTTGCACACCCTCGAACAACACGGAGAGTCATAGCGACAAGACGTTTTGTTAATAAGAAACCTTTTTTGTTATTAAAAGACTTGAACAATCGAAAGTTTGCGTCTCTGCTTTTCTGAAATATCCCCCCAATAACTTACATGTCCACACTTTGCCTTTATAACCGTGTCCGACTTGCTTTATTTCATCCGGACAGTTTTAGATGCCCTCAGGTGTCATTTTACCAATATTACCTCCGCTAGATATCACAGACTGCCTTCAGATCAGGTCCAGAAACTGGGGGTAATGAAAAAATTGTTGATTTTTCCCTTAGATTTGCTGTCTTTTCGCAGATTACATCCACTTCTCACTAGTAATATCTTGGATCTATTGCACTCGACTGTCTAGTATAGGGTTGTCATGGTAACTGTAAAACTGTAGGTTATTTAATGGGGTTAAAAATGATAATGAAAATGAGTTATTATTAGTCACATATACATTACAGCGCAGTGAAATTCTTTTTTTTTTCTTCGCATATCCCAGCACGTTAGGAGGTTGGGTTCTCGAATATTTCCATTTTATTTTAAATAATAGAGAATTCTGGGTGCGTTATACCGATATATATCGTACCAGAGTGTTCTTGATGTCTGGATTCTGATTGGTCAGAAGGTGTTGATTCATTTGCACTCGTTTTATCTCATGTTATCGTTTCTATAGTAACAGGGACATGTATAGAGGATGGCAGGATGCTCCACGTAAACGGTTTAAAAAAAAAAAACATGTGTAATCATTGATATAATGAAGTTTCCTTTAAGTAAGGACACATTCATGGCACATGTTTATGGAAGGAGTCTCCAGTGTCAGCGCTTTGTAACAGTCCGAGGTAAAGCTGACATCTTCAAGACAGAGGAGTTTACACTTGGCGTTTTGTGTCTGTCCACCCCGTCATTGATTGTTTTCCGGTTTCATGTTTCATTCCTTACATAGTATTGGAAAGAATATACCGGCTGTTCATTTTGAGGCAGGAATTTACATACGAGATGAGACGAATCCCAAGAAAAGATGTCCTTAAGTTGATTTTCTGAACAAGCATTCTCTTTTTAAACCTGAAAAACAAATTATAGATAGAAAATGCAGACTGATGTAACATAAAAGCAATTTAAAAATGAAAAAAGACGAAAAAAAAGACTAATGCAATGAGATATGAGAATGATGGATGAAAAATCACTGGAATAAATCTAATAGGAGTCTAACATGTGGCCTGGATATTGCTGCATGTATTGTCCTGGTTATAGTTATCACAATAATCACTGCATATTTGGTTTGATTTAACAAGATGGCGTCCACATTTATTATTCAGCAGCACATAAAATAGCACTTGATCCAGCGCATTCTGTTTATTTTGCATTTTATTTGTTTACATTGCATTTGAGTTGATTAGGAACACTATACTAATACTGGGTAGGGCCTTCTCCTTTGCTCTCAGTGACACGGTGCATTATCATGCTGGAAGTAGCCATTAGAAGTTGGTCAATTGTGACCATGAAGGGATGAACACGATCAGCAACGATACTCAAATAGGCTGGGGCATTCAAACCATGATCGATCGGTGTTAACAGTCCCAAAGTGTGCGAATAAAACAATCCCCACACCATTACACCACCTCCACCAGCCTGGACTGTTGACACAAAGAGGTTGGGTCCATGGATTCATCCTGTTGGGGCAAAATTCTGACCTGACCATCTGTGTGCTTCAAGCTACGCTTTTCCAGTCTTCACCTGTCCAGTTTTGTCAAGCCTGTGCCCATCGCAGCGTCAGCTTTCGGTTCTTGGCAGAACCCGACGTGGTCTTCTACTGTTGTAGCTCATCCACCTCAAGATTTCGATGTGTTGTGCATTCTGAGATGCTTTTCTGCTCATCACAATTGTACAGAGTGGTTATCTGAGCTACTGTAGCTTTTCTGTCAGCTCCAACCAGTCTGTCCGTTCTCCATTGACCTCTCTCATCAACAAGGCGTCTCCGTCTGCGGAACTGGCGCTCACTGGATGTTTTTTCTTTATTGCACCATTCTGTGTAAACTCTAGACAATGCTGAGGATGAAAATCCTAGGAGCTCAGTGTGCGCAGAACTTGTAGTGGCTCAGTGGTTAAGGCTTTTGATTACTGTTCGGAAGGTTGCGTGTTCAAATCCCAGCAATGCCAAGCTGCCAGTGTTGCGTTCTTCAGCAAGACCCTTAATTGTCCCAATTGTAAGTCGCTTTGGATAATGAGCAAGACTCACCTCTGAATAAGGCTCACAGTGCATGAGTCTGGAGTTTTTTGTCACGATATAACAGCGGAAATAAAAACCACTGATCATTTTCTGTACAGTTACTGTGATTATAAAACTTAAAAGCATGAAAGGTGGACGTGGACTGCATTCTGCTGCTTTTGTTCCTTTTGTGGCGTGACGCCATAAGTGTTTACGAGGTTGTGTCCCATAATTGGCTTACCGATTACAGTACCACTACATACTTACAAAAAAAAATAAATAAATAATAAGGTGCAGTGGTCTTCTCTTTGTACCTCACAGAACGTAGGTATTAGCCTTTGTGCTGTCCGACTGGTGAGAGAAAATGGTGGAAACCAGGTGGAAATCTACAACAAATAAAACCGAGAGAAAATCAGTCGAGTGATAGTTTAATCACAGTGGTAATATCTTGGATCTATTGCACCCCACTGTCTAGTATAGGGTTGTCATGGTAACTGTAAAACTGTAGGTTATTTAATGGGGTTAATAATGATACAGGTTGGTTCAGCCAATCAGATTTTAGAACAGAAAATATCCATTTTATAAGACAGCTTGATCAATTTCCTACTCAGCTGCCTAAGAATACATAGCGAGCTGATATAATCACCATTTATTTGTTGTGTGCGCTGCATTTTTAACAAAAAAAAAAAAAAAGTTTTCTTTCTCTCCATTTACACCCAGCAATTTGTTCTCACCTCGCATTTAATAAAAATATTCACGCTCATTCTACCTTCCGGGTTTTGGCAGCTTGATTTTTGTCATTAGCCTGTACACTGGAGTGGAATATACACTCACTGCCAATGGAGCGTGGCTGAGCTGTTTCTTATTCTGGCACCCAATTATCCCTGATCCCCATGAAGGAAAAGCGCTGCACTTCTCTGGCCATGTGCTGACCTCTGCCACTCGTCTGTTACCTCCTCTCCCTCTCGCAGCTTCAACGTCTCGCGTCTAAACATCTGCTCCTTCACCACCGCTCGTCACGGGCTTGATTAAGACAGATATTATCACAATTATTGTATGCATTTTCTTTCAATGAAGTATATTTTGTTATTTACATTACAACAGATCATTAAAAACCTATAGTGTTGAAAAAATGGTAAGAAAAGGTCATGACATTTAACGAACCGTTTTGTCGCCATTTTTCAGGACTATCGGAGGACCTGTGACTGTTTAACCAGTTTCTAGGCTCAGTCTCGGTTTTATTATCAGCGTGACTGATCTTCGTCAGTACCACTAAGTTAAAGCTCCAGCTGCAGCCTCTCAGACGAAATGTAGTCATTTTTAAAAATGGTTTATGTTTGAGCCTATACTTCGTATATATTTTGTACAGAAACCAATTTTCAGAAATAAAAACGAATATGGAGACTGCTACATAACAATATAACAATAATAAAACCTATTTAGATCTGCTGGGCAAAGCCCTGTAATTGGACAGAAGTTGTCTGATTTTCAGAAGTGCTAAAATTGCTAACAAGAAACTCCTTGCAGATGGAGCTTTTAAATTTTGGACGCAAAGTTATAACGATAAACATACTTCCAAATTAGGCCCAAATTTGACCCGATGGTGGCGCTAGAGCGTTGGGAGCACTTGGGCGAAATTTGGTCGGAATGTTCCTTAGACGCTCCCCAATCAGTGTGCCGAATTTCATTTTATTTAACCAGACGGTTCTATGGACTGCCATAGACGACCTAGCCAGAAGAAGAAGAAAATGTAGAATAACAATATGGTGCCTACGCACATTTGGTGCTTGGCCCCCTAAGAAAGTGAAGCAGTGTGAAGCTACTCAATGATACGTAGCACCTCCTCATTTTTTTAATTTTTTTTTTTACCAGACCAAGTGCTTGTTTCCTACTGCCTTTGTGAATTCACAGGTCAAAGTGAACGTGATGCAAAAGTAACTGTTACAAAGCGCTGACACTGGAGACTCCTTACAGAACTGGAGACACCTTCTTACAGAACGCTTTCCCATATCAACGAACATATACAAGATTCTATAAGTTGTCTTTAATAGGTTTGTTGTTCAAAAAGGATTATAATTATATTAGCCTTTTGATGTGTGTTAGCTGGCTAATGATATCTCAGTTAAACAAATACCACTGTTTACTCAAGGGGCTTCTTGTTGTTGGTTTTCACACCTGCAGCTGGACACTACTTAAGTAATCAAGTGTCTGCTCTACATATATATATATATATATATATAGCTTCTTTAACACCGTCATTATATTTATTGATCTTTTCTTTTCTTTTTTTTCACCCTTTTCTTCTCTGATCTGTGTTCATCGTCTTGTTCCCTCCTGCCCTTGAGGACGCTCCCACAGGAGGAACATCTTCCAACGTCAATGCTCCTTTGATGCTCTGCGGATGACGTTTATGTCTTTACAACGCCACGTTGCGCTCCTCGTTTTCTCTCGGTGTGGGGGAACGACGATTAAGGAAGATTGCAGCAGAGGGTGGAAGGGCATGCACCTCGAGGCTCTGAACTTCTGAGCGCCTGTATTGAGAGTCCTGGTGGAATTAACCGCGGAAAACAATCGGTGCATGCTAATGCATTTTGTCTTACACGAAGGGTGCTGTTTCGAGAAAAGAGGATTGCTCTCTTTTCATTCTTATAATATTTTATAAAACTATCACAGAATTTTTTATTTATTTATTTATTTTATTTATTTTTTTTTAAAGAAAATTATATTTCCACACAGTTTCTCCAGTGAAAAACTACTAAAGGCTAAGAGCGATCCTCTTAACAAGAACATATTCTGGCAGCTTTAGTGAATAATTGAATCCTCGCCCTGCCGCTACGGCTTTTAATCTCATCCTCTTTGAAAGTGCGATGTTGTAAGCAGACGGAAACTCTCTGCGTGTCTTGTACAGGGATGTGGATACCGAGAATTACCTCGATTTGGCTACTAGCTTCCATTATCATCATACTTCCCTAACACCGAGCATTATAACAGATCTGAAATGAAGGAACCTTAATTTAAAATTCATCCTGCTGCTACCTTGCAAGCTTTTAGCGTCGACTAATTGCGAATTATACCACAGTGCTGTTGAATTCTGGATTCTGATTGGTCACAATGTGTTGATTAATTTTCTATAACTGTACCTCTGACAGTAGCGCTGGTTTACATTAATATTAATATTAATAATTAACAGCTCATTCACAGGGACTCGTACAGTTGATGCACCGCTAATAATATGGTTGATATGGTGAAGTTTTCTGTAAGGAATCGTTTATAGAAGGAGTCTCCAATGTCAGCGCTTTGTAAGTCCATTTAACATTAAACGCGACTACAAAGAGATTTTAAAAAAACAACAAAAAAATGACATGTTGTTTCCATTGTTTGCGATAACTTTATTTTAGTCACATGTGAGCAGTATTCCGTAAAAAAAAAAACATTAGCTAGCTGTAAATGTTTTGCCTCGTAGAAAAACTAACTAGCTATCGTCTAGCTATTTTTAGAGAAGCTATAACAATAGGTTATTCTAAAGGTAGAGAATTACTCCCAAATAAAACTAGCTAGCCAACATTAAAGAAATGCATTCTGGGATATGATCCATCCATCCATCCATCCATATAGGTAACTACCTTCACTGTGATATAGTTAAAACTGTGATGTTTCCGTACGTGTCACGTTATTATCCCACTGATATCATTTTACTAGTAATAGTGTTACTTCAGCAGGTTTTCTCAAAATAACACACGGAAATATATTTTTTAAAGTCCGTGTCGGCATCAGTGTGTGTGTGTGTGTGTGTGTGTGTGTATGAGGCATTAAAATGTTTTTCTTCCAGAGACATATTTAATCCATCTGTCCTTTATTTCTATCAGTTGTACA
>JANDJT010000012.1:2099258-2118114 GCA_024331685.1 Stegophilus panzeri | reverse complement strand
CCCTCTCTGCTCCAGGGGGCGCTGTATCATGGCTGACCCTGCACTCTGACCCCAACTTCCTGACATGCTGGGGTATGAAGAAAAGAATTTCCCTGTGCTGTAATGTATACGTGATTAATAAAGACTGGTTATTAAATGCCGGTGCACAGCTGATTTACCCTCAGCCACGCAGACAAAACTCCATAAAAGGCTAAAAGTCCTGATAATGACAAAACTAAACAGTGAAAGCGCACCTCCTAAGCATGTCATGCGCGAAAGCTCCACACGTGCGCGTGTCGTAATTTACGGAGCGGTTTTGGAATTCCGTACGCTTTTTAACGTGACGCGAGAGAGAAAATGTTTCTCGAAACGTCCGTCAAATCGCCGCGTTCCCGAAACGGACGAGCGATTTAAACTTGACCGCGTCGTGCGTGTAGAAGATCGCGGTAACCCGTCGACAGTTCTGTGATTTGAAACGGATCGGTCGAGGTCCGCACTAGCGAGTCGTGGATACGGACGCCGTGGAAACAGCTCGATTTTCCCCAACGTCACATTTGTCGCGTAAATGCTCGCGGTTTTGCGAATGAATTCCTTCGTACTCGGCGTGATAAACGAGGACCGGTGTGCAGGTGTTACTGAAAGTTCGGATATTTATATGACAGTTTCACATCCTTATTAAAAGTCCGTCTAATTAAAGTCTGTGTTTAATAAATTGGCTTAATACACGGGAATCCGAGCTTAGTAACTCGGTGTGTTTATCTGTTTATAAAGAGGCATTTGGTGGACTATCAGAGAGAAGGAAAGCCTCCGAACAGGATAGCAGAATTCATTAAGCAGCTTAGCCAAGAGTTCTGTGGCAGTCAACAGGAATGGCGGGATTAAAAAGAGCTTGCTGATTAACGGGCTGTTGACCCTTCCTTTCATCCCGTGCCATTTTATCCACCAAGACCACCATGCAGAAACAGACTTAAGTGGCTAGCTAAATCAACCACGACAAATGTCCGGAAACAAGAGAGGGACTAATTCCGTCCTTCCACTTGTGCAAGAGAGAAAAAAAAAACCCCACGGCTTTTAAATTTCGCTCTCGTCGCAGTGTAACGAGGTTCTCGGTGTACCGCTCAGACTTTCCTCTCTCGCTTACACACCTCTGCAGTCATCATCCTGATGCATTACAGCTGATGCGTTATGGCGTGAAATGGGGCCATTTGTATGCCGTGTGCAGGTCAGTGCACGTCACGTCGTCTTCTGAAGATCGCGGTTCGGGTAAAACGTACCACGTTTTCCCTCAAGAAAAAAAAAATCCCAACCTTTTCACCATTTAAATTGATATAAAATAGGCTTCTAAGCGTTCGTACTAACGCATAAAATTGAATCGGAGGAGAGGCGGAGCTACACGAGCTCGGGTTGTGATGTCGCGCCACAGTTTTGGACCAATCACAGTTGATATGCAAATGAATACAGGATGACGACACGTTACCATGAAACTTCGACTTGCTGAACAGAAAGCGCTAGTTGACGTTACGTGATGAACAGAATTGTGGTTGCTATGGTAATGATATCCTTTGTGGTTTGGCTGCTGAGGAAATGAGACGAATGCAAGCTACGGTAGCAGTTTTTTTTATGGTTAACAGCAGGAGGAAATGTGGGCGTGTCTAATTTACTCAATCGTGCATATATTCGTAAACACGGGAGTTTTGGATGATTTACTCGTTCGCAGGTCGATATGGTTGATGTTTAACATGCATGGAAGGAGTCTCCAGTGTCAGTGACGGCGTTTGGTAACAGTTGTAAATGTAAGTTTTCCGACGTCTTCGGGTCGTCTTCAGGAGTTTACGTCTCGCGGATGAAAATTCCGAGGTGTCATTCTTTAATCGATAAACACTGTCGGGAAATTGCGACGCTATGAGAAGGATGAAGCACTTCAGGACGTGCCGTGATAGGAAACGGCGATTGCGGTCGATTCTTTTTCCTATAACAGCATGACACACGCAGTGTTTTTATTCTTTTCATATTAAAGGGAGATTTCAAATGAAAGCAGAAGGTCGGTTTATACGAGTCTTCACCCCGGAGCATTGCAGCCGTCAGTGTAATCTTCTCCTTTCGCTCTGTATGAGAGAGAGAGAGAGGGAGAGAGAGAGAGAGAGCGCACGCGAGAGAGAGGAGTAATCAGGAGCTTGGTGTTCTCTGGTCGTGCGTGTGTGTGTGTATATGAGTGTGTTGGTTGGGATGGGGTTGGGTGGGGGGTGGGGGGGTATTTGAAGTTAATTAAAACAGCAAGTGCAGTAACAACCTGCACCGTCAAAACAACAGGGAACGACTTGGGCCCAGTGGGATATTAAACAAGCCTCCAACAGTCACGGTGCCACTGAGCAAGTAATATTCCTGCTTCCTTTAATTACTTCTCGGATAAAAATTTGTTCGTGGCGTAACCCTCGATCCAACTCACGTGACGATTCCGACGAGACGGGACGTGGTGACGGTAAAGATAAGGACGACGTGGACGTACGGACGGACCGCTCTTAGCGTCGACGCAGCTCGGCAGGTGATCACGGGTCCGCGAAGGTTTTCGCTCCGTCGGTGGGTCCTCGCGCGCTCCTGTAACTCTGGCAAAGAGGCCAGCGCGGGATGTGAGCTGTTTCCATGGCGACAAGCTCTACTCCCACTGCCTGGCAAAAAAAAAAAGAAAAAAAGTGTGTCATTATCCGGCGCTGTGGATAGAGGCCGAGCGAAGGCGCAGCCCACAGGGCCATTTCCTCTCCCCTCTCTGCCTCTCTTCCCCAACCTGCCCATGCGTCCTCCTTACATCGTCACAATTTGTTCCATTTTCCAGCCATCTACTCGTTTCTGCTGCTCTCCACATCCACGTCCAGGTCCACGTCCAGGTCCGTGTCCCGTTCTGACCCGGCGCGTTCAGCTCTCTAACGCAGAGTAAAAGAACACGTGCAATTTATCCTCATCACGGAAAGAGCTGTAAAAAGCCGGGTGGCTGTGGAGTGTAAATTGGAGGTGCGGTTTTAATCCAAACAGAGAAGTTTAAGCGGAAATTTCCATTCGGGAATCATGTCCGTTCACGGAGTGCACTCGGATCTCGGATTCATTCATCTAAATTTATGAGACTCATCACATTTTAGGAGAGCCCCATTTCATTAGCATCCACTCAGGCCAGGGTGCGTATTTTGTTTGTGTGTGTGTGTGTGTGTGTGTGTGTGTGTGTGTGTGTATGTGAGCACACTCAGCACTAATCTCCTTAGCTAGGCCAGTGGCTGTCATTAACAGAGGTGTGTAACACTCGGGAGAAGATGAATGCCTGTACACTCCCACACCTGCTCCGAAGAACCTCTCTCCAGCTCTTACACTCGAGTCGTGTTGCACAGGGAAAAGACCTGCTGAGTTTCTCCATTCAGTTGTGTGTGTGTGTGTGTGTGTGTGTGTGTGTGTGCGAGAGAGAGAGAGAGATGTGAATGTTCCTGTACACAACATGGCATGTTCATACGCTAAACTTAACTTTAAATGAGTCAAATAAAATGGTAAAGTTTATTGGTTACGGTTATAACACCTACATAAGCCCTTCGTAACAAACGACGTCAGCATAATTGTCGCTGAAAAGCCTTATTTCAAGATGCATCAGCTGACATAAGTCATGTGACGTAAGCTTATGACACAAGTGCCAGCGTAACAACCGGCAGTCGTCTGTTTGCGCTGAGCTACGACGTCGGTAATAACAAGAAAGTGTCATAACAGCCTTACGTAGCATGACTCGGGTGTCATGTCGACTTGACGTCATAACTGTAAACGTATGTAAATGTAGATTTATTTATTTTTTTAAAAGCAGTCGTTATAAGTGTTGATGCTTGTTGGAATAAGGCTTTATGAGAGCTTATGTTGTCAGGATTG
Organism: Stegophilus panzeri; assembly: GCA_024331685.1. Taxonomy (NCBI): domain Eukaryota; kingdom Metazoa; phylum Chordata; class Actinopteri; order Siluriformes; family Trichomycteridae; genus Stegophilus; species Stegophilus panzeri. Next base: position 2,114,241 of record JANDJT010000012.1, on the reverse strand, counting down.
GCTTATGTAGGTGCTATGGTGCGTTATGAACACGCTATGTTAGTTCCTCACAGCGTTTAGAGATGAATCTCAAAATGTGGATATTTTACTTGTCTCTCTGATGTGATCTTATCATAGCACCTACATATGTGTCTCGTAAAGCCTTATACCAACAGGCATCAGCTATCAGATATTACTTTTGTTAATTGTGAGGTTGACATAACACCAGAGTCAAGTGACATAAGGGTGGGTTATGACTTTCTGGACTGACTTGCTTGTATGTTACTGTACTGACCTGGTGTGTGTGGGTGCTATGTAGCCTTATGAACGCTGCCTTGAGTAAAGTGTTACCTGTTAACCTAGAGGATTCTTGGTGACATCGCGTGCCAGAGAAATGAGAACGTCTGTGTCATCTCTAATAACTGTGACCACTGTAAGAGTATTCTTAAGGCTACATAGCACCTACATAAGCCCTTTACTGACAACCGGCGTCAACATAAACACTCATAAAACCTTATTACAGCAGGCACTGGCTGTCACAAAGAGTGCTTTTGTTAATTATGAGGTCAAGTTGACATAACACTCGTGTCAGTTGACATAAGGTTGTCATACCAGAGTCAAGTCATTTCGTTTCAGTTTTAAAGCAAGAATTGATGCTTTGATCTACAAAGCTGTCAGCTGTCCTGATGCTGTACAGGAAGTCAGTGTGTAAAGTGACATAACACACGACGTTATGTCACTTGACTTGGAGCTTATGTCAACTTATGTCAACAAATCCATTCTTGAGGACAGCTGAAGCCGTTCGGAATAAGGCTGTATGAATGTTTATGTCGTCAGATGACAGGAAGGGCTTATGTACTTTTACTTTAAGAACAGCGACGACCGTAACAGCGTTCATAAGCCTACATAAGCCCTTCATTACTACTCTGAATTACTTCAGAATATTTATAATGACCGGTGTCAATGTTGACGTCGAGGCAACGTTTTCGCAGGCGTAAGGACGTGTTATGACAACCTTACGACACTTTCCAGACCGTACATTAAAATGCCATGACAGCTGTAACAATGTGACATAGCTTACCAAGTGTGGTAGGTTTATTTTTTTCTTGCCCTTCAGTGTTTATCATAAACTTATTACATCATCATGATTACAGTACGGCAGTGCGTCAGGTATCGTAACACGACCTTATGTCACTTGACGTGGGTGTTACGTCAGCTGTACTTCAAAATGAATAAATAAAAGCACTCTTAAGGACAGCTGAGGCCGGTTGGAATAAGGCTTTATAAATGTTTAGTTGTCAGGATGGGTTTATGTATGTGCTTTATGAATGGCGACGTGTTATGGCAACCTTATGACACTTTCCAGGCTGACTTAGAACGGCGTGACGGCTTTAACCGTGTGATGTAGTAAGGTTGCCAAGTAAGGTTTAGTTCACCATTTATAAGACATTTTTGAAAAGTTATTACACTGTAATAACGGTTAATAAGGGCGGGTGTCATTTTAGAACTAGGATTGAGTGAGAGCGTTAACTGAGTGCAAGGAGAAGAGGAAAATCGGTAACGTGTGTGTGTGTGTGTGTGTGTGTGTGTGTGTGTCTGTGTGTTCTCATTCACAGCCCCAAACACAGCTCAGTACGGGACCACCGGAGGAGGGGAAGCTCTGCTGGCCTGCGGTTTCCTGGTGTTGGCTCTCAGCTCTCTGCTCTGCGTTTATTAGCGCTACGTACAGCCATACGCACTGAACTGGACTGAACCATTCACACGGCTCATTTCCGGATCCGATCTGGCAACGCGGTTTTCTTTTTTTTTTTTTTTTTGGCTTTTTTTTTTTTTTGGCTTTTTTTTTTTTTTTTTTGGCGAAAAGAGAGATATTTTAATCAGTAAGCGGTACTTTTCAGATGGTGGTTTTTATGTTTTGTGGAATTTCTCATCATGTAAATATGTACGGTTTAAATTTCTTCTCTCTCTACCACGACCCCAACCCACTCCCCCAACCTCGGTTACTTTATTTTTGTTTCTTTTCTTGATTGCCCTCTTTGTGAATCAGCACCACTGTGCTCTTTTTAGGACGCTTCAGAATTAGCCGTGTCGTTCGGAGGGGAGCGGGGGATAGCGGAGTCGGTTGTACGAGGACGAAGGGGGGAGCGGGGGAGGGTGTAGTAAAAGTGTGCGTCGTTGTGTTTCTGACAGGACGCCCTGAAGTGCGCCACCGCCGTCAGAGCGCTCTCATACGCGCACACACACACACACACACACACACACACACACACACACACACACTCCTCTGTACTCTTTCAGGTCATAATATTGAGCCGGCTAATTTGAAACCACTCAGATTTGCACAATCAAAACAATCAGAGCGCTTTGAGAAGGGAATGTTTTCAGCGAGTGCCGAAACGGGGACGTCGGGTTGTACGCTGATATTCCAGTATTTCACTGACTAATGCGTGGACCAAAATGACAGCCATAATTCAGCGATTTTAGCACGTTATGCTAACACATAAAACTCTGCCATAATAATTTGAACAGAAATGCTAAGACAAATAGTTACCTCGACATCAGTTGCCCAAATATGTAACAAAATTTCAGCTGGCAACTTTATTATTTTTTTTATTTAATTGCATTTTATTTTAATATCATTTTAATTTTTTATTTTTTTTTTTAAACAAGAATTTAACAACTAAAATAACGCTGTCGTTTTATTTTATTTTTATTATTTTACTTGTGTTTGTCAAATCATTGTTATACTTTTTTTTTTTTTTTTTTTTTTTTAATAAAATATACTTTTGTTGGCACTAAAAATGACGACTTGCCATAATAATTCGATATTAAATCCCGAGACTGATGTTTTACCTTCGCGAAATTTCCAACAATATTTCAAATTCTGTTCTTTTCTGAATCTAACTTCTTTGATGATTTTACTGAAATTGAATGAATGTGATATTTCTCATCATGAGCTTGTTAAAAGAAAACAAACCTGAGGTTATTAAAGCTATTTCTAGATATCGTTTCTGATCTTAAGCTTGAAATTGTTCTGTCGCGGCCCGTTGTGCGTCTTTCTAGAGATAAACGCCCGAAACGGTTTACGTTATAAAAACCCGACACGGGAAATGATTTCTAGAAATTGCTTTAATGATAATAATTTATTTGTTTTAGCGTAATCATATAACGATTCATGAATATTTATTAACGTCGAATAAGCCGTAATTCGATCGATTCTGACACAAATAACTATTTAACTAGATTCGACAAATATATAATAAAACGTCCGCTGTTCAATTCTTTGTTTTTTTTTTTTTTTTTCTTTTTGTTAAATTTTATTTGATTTTGGCCATTCTGAAAATTACTACACACGTTCACAAGGCAACAGATTTGACAATTATATACCTATATATTTAAACGGTTATATAGTTTCTTATATAATACGAATAAATATAATTTTCTTTGCTTCTGGGAGCCACAGGCAGTGAATAAAACCAGTGTGAGATGTATTTAAATGCATAATGTGAATATAATGTATGTATAAAATCAGTTTTATGCACTATGTCGAATTTAACCGGTGTTAAACAAATTTACATTACAGTATGCACACGTCATTAGCGGTTGATTTGATTACCCTTCCTAATGATCATGATGGGTTTCTCTACAAGAATCTCTTTTTGCGTTTAGTGAGATTACGGATGTATTTTTTTTTTTTTTTTTTTTTTTTTTTTTTTTTTTTTGCTTGTTTTTGTTTTTGTTTGTTTTTTTGGGTGGGGTGGGGAGGAGGAGGAGGGGGGGGCAAAGTGTGTCTCTTTAGAAAAGAAAATCCGTGTTCAGTTTTATCAAGTTTCATTTCACTGTATGCTTTTTTTTGTTGTTGTTGTCGTTGTTCACGGAGATCGTGTACTACTCTTCACTTTTAACAGATTCAGTTCTATTTTATTTTTTTAATTATTGTTATGATGAGTTGTACAGGATTTTGATAATGTTCTAATGCATCACATGACAAGCTCCCTGCTTTTGCTTTTAGTCGTTTTTTTGTTGTTTTTTTTTTTTGTATGTGAAGTTGTTTTGAAATGGGATGCAGGAGAAAAAAGACAAAAAAAAAAAAAATTAAGCGGACAGTACGGTCTATGATATGACATATTTGAAATATGATATGAAGTGTGGATCTAAATGTCACTGGTTATCATTTTAAAAGAAAGTATGCAGTATGGCATAGTTTACAATGTCGTCTTTCAGTTTAGATGCCATGTCTGTCGTTAAAACGTCTTATCGAACAAATAGACTCGATCGGTTTAAAAAAAAAAAAAAAAAAAAAAAAAAGAAGAATTTAAAAAATGAGCAGTTTGTAATCAAAAACGTTAACTTTTTAACTCAGAGGGTGTGAACACAGTTATATGATATCATAGAAGCTAAGTCGTGTGTGTGTGTTTGGAGAAAGTAGAACTAATTTTATATTCTCGGTAGAGCCTTGCGTCTAGGTTTAGTTTGACCTCTACCCTAGCTCTCACACACATGTTGTGTATTTTCCGATGTGCAGAAATTATGATTGTGCTGCATGTCAAATGTATGTTAAGGTGGCCAATAACCATAAACCAATACCTTTTGAGTACAAAACCAGTTTCGAGACTGTTTTGACTCAGTTTTACTCACCGGATTCCCATCACACGAACGATCCACCCAAGCTAACAAACAAAACATCGCGAGAGTTCCTTTTGACGTCTTACACGTTTGATTTTCATCTAAACTTTCTGTACTGTTTCGTTTTCACACATTCTTTATTTTCAGTTTTTTTTTTTTTTTTTTTCCCCCACCTAAATCGTTTGCTGTTAAATCTTTACGCAAAAAAAAAAAAAGAAAAAAAAACTCCTTCAATCCTGTACGCTGCACAGAAACAATATCTTAGCAAGTGAAAATATCTCGAATATGGGCTAATGTAGCTAATATTTCTTATTATGAGATTATTATAAATCAAATATAAGAATCTTCAGCTAGTTTTTCGATGCTTTTGCTCATTTCAAGCTTTAAATTTGTTCATTCTGTTCTGTTTCAACGGAAAATTTCAATTCATATCTCCCTATAGAGCAAATTAGTAATAAATCATCTAGACAAAGGTTTAATATTCATCTATTTGGTTTATCCTATTCTTACAATAGGAAACACGAGATAAATTTGACTGAGATCTTTTCACTTGCGAATACGTCATTTTTGGAAGCGTATACTTACAGCACAAGATTAGCGACTACAAAAATTTTTATCAAGCAAAAATATCTTAAATATTAGACAAATTATGCTATATTTATCATTATTAGATTATGCTAAAACATATATATATATTCTTATTAAACCGATTTCTAAACATTATTTCTCCTTTTTAGACATTTGAAATGAGCAGATTCTAGTAGCAGATAGTTTTGCTTCCTTCTAAAAAGAAAGAAAAAAAAAAAAGTTAAAATAAAATAACTGCATTGTGAAGCTTTAATATTCAAAATAATGTCTCGAAATCATGTTTAATAATCTGTTAATTTTAACGATAATACATTTATTATATTCAAGATATTTGTACTTGATTATTTTTGTAGTGTGATGCAACTGAGTTACAGTTTACAATCCACATGTAGATTGAGAGGTATTGTAAGTGATTTAGTTTCAGTTTAATAAATGAGATGTTGACGTGACAGTAATTCCCCGATCGCAGCGAAGGCGGATTTTAAACGTTCAAATTCAGGTAAATTACGTTTATAAAATTCATCCAACTGCAATCGGGACAAGACCTGAATTTTACTGATGATTTACAACTGCGGTGTTTTCAGTGATAAATAAACATTTTCTCAACCATCATAATCACTTTTAGGGCATAATCCTGTCTATAAGCACATGTTATAACACAATCAGCAGGTTTATTCCAAATATTTTACCTAATCACTTTCTTTATACTTTTTAGATTTTTTTCTTGTGATAATATCCTTAGCTCGGTCAAAAAATTTAAACATGGGATAAAATCTTTATCTCAGGCTAAAAATGCACATTGTAATAAAGTAACCTAAAAAAGGAACCTAAAAGTAACGCCAACACCTAAAGTTTTGGGGGTTTCTATTTTTAACCCATGTAAAAGTTAAAGTTAAAGATTTTATCTCGACACAAAGATTCCAGCCCAAGTGAAAGATTTTAGGCAGAATTAAAGATTTCGATTTTATCCTAGGATAAAAGTCTTTAACCCTGGCTAAAATCTTTCAATTTGGGCTGAATTCTTAAAATTCTGCTTAAAACCTTTTAACCTGGACTAAAATCTTTAACTCAAGCTGAAAAAAAAAAAAAAATTTAAAAAAATTGTACAATTTAAATCTTTAACTCTGGCTAAATTGTTTGACTAGGGTTAGAATCTTTATCTCAGGCTAAAATCTTGCATTAAAATTTTGAACTCGAGATAAAATGTTTCTCTTGCGCTTAAGTGTTTATCTCGGTATAAAAAATTTTGATGTGCGCTAAAATCTTTATCTTGGGCTTTGTCTAAAGCATTTAACTCAGGTTAAAACCTTTATCTCGGGTTAAAACCTTTATCTCTGGCTTAAACCTTTAACTCGACTAAAACCTTTATCTCAAATAAAATTTTTGTCTCGGCCTAGAATCTTTATCTCAGAAACTTTAACTTGGGTAAAACAAAAAATAATTGACTTCATAAAATATTAGCTCATTCTAAAGTCTTTATCTCTTGCTAATATTTTGGACTCAGCTAAAATCTTTATCTTTGGCTGAAATCCTCGACTTTGGTAAAAACATTTTAACTTGAGATAAAAATGATTATCTTGGGCTAAGGTCTTTATCTCAGGCTAAAATCTTTCATTCTGGCTCATACACCGACATTCACCATGTGGATTTCATCATCATCTGACAACCAATTTGGGGAATAAGTACTGTATAAAAATGTGCCTTTAAAGTATTAAGTGAGCTGTTGAACGCCGTATAAAATCCTCATGTGTTAGCAAGCTGCAGGTCAAATAAGGTCATAAACACCAGTGTGCGGATTGCAATGTAAAACTTTGTGTGCAGTATCAATATAAATATAGTATATACATATATATGATATATGATGTCACAAGACCACTCCAGATTTATCCATCGTAAATATATCATGAATTTTGGCACAAACTCTTTTTCCATAAATATTCAGCGAGTAGGAGATCGATGCAGACTTCATTAACGTTGCCTAAGTGGATCTCGAGTTAAAAGAAAACACCGGTCAGGAGTTACTCATGCATGCAGAATTATATCAATAAAAAAGTTACAGCTTTTTTAAAAAATTGAAACAAAAAATAAAACCAGGATGTAAATAACATGTGCTGCAGATTTACAACATCGAATGACCTGATAACTACAATTTCACACGGATAATCAAAGATTATTATGTGTTTAATTCATCACACAGTTTACGACTTTCCCGTCTTCGATCCGAGACCCAACTGGAGAGGTATACGACTCTACACCCTCTACACACCGACTCTAAGGCTTCAAAAAAGGACAGAATGAATAGTTGTTGTTTTCAAACCACTCCAGCACTCAAACAGGAGTTTACTCGTTAGGAAATGAAAGCCTTAGCTGTGTTTAGTACCTGCAGTATGTTATAACGACGCATTATGTACATTGTCTCATTGTGATGTTTGCAGCTTTCATGCTATACATATCGCATCTTCAAAAAAAATTTAAAAAAAATAAATAAAATACAAATAAAAAAGAGAATCACGTTAGTAAGTTACGTAAAATTAGTCGCGTATGAAGGGGCGTACGAGGAACTAACATGATGAACATAAATGATGATGACAGTTTTTTTTTGTTTTTGTTTTTGTTTTTTTTTTTTTACTTTTTACTTCTTGAGCAAAAGCTTTTATTGCGTGGCTATAAATAAAACAATGGGAAGTGCTTGTTTTGTTTCCTAGTTTCACGTTAACACTTTTAACTAGTGCCCGGGACTCTGAACAGATGAGATACACGAAAATAAACGTATACTTCGTTGTGTCTTCACCTTTAAAAATTCAGTTTTGCTTGTCTTTTTGTCTCACTAATCAGACCAGAGAGGGTAAATACAATGAAAATTCTGTAAAAAGTCTTCCCTTACTGATATAATATCTAGCCCTGTAGCTAGTCTCTGGTCTGATGGGCTACCTGAAGCAAAATAACTGACATAAATGCATGTGATTGGCTAAACTGCAAAACAGGGTCTGCTACAGAGCCTGAGTTTGGGACGTATTTAGAAAACCAGTCACTAATTTTTATCACACTTTGGTTTTTTTTTGTTTTTTTCGCTCTACTCCAGTATTTTGTATTAAGTACTGTCGTACTTCTTAATACTTCCAGTATTAAGTTCGCTCTTCTGAAATTCTTTGCCGGTTTCTTATCCGGACAGCCGGTTAACGCCCTTGTCTTAGTTGAGCTGAGCGTTCACTGTGCAGCTTTAACACCCCGGTCACCTCTCAACCCCTGCCATCTTTCAGAAAACGGCTTTATTTTTTTAGAGTGGTGTCTCTATGAGCAGGAAGGGGACGATTCGTTTGACCCAGCGGTTAATAAAGTCCTTCCTGTGCCTTTGTTAGATTTTGATGGTGGGATTTTATGGAGTGCTGCAGGGCTGCTACCTTCACCAACCATGAGCATTCATTCTTCCAGCAGCACTCCGACTGAATCCAGCATATCACAGAAGAAGAAGAAGAAAAAAAAAATGCAGCTCTACTAGTGTAGGTTAACCCAGGCTAACCCAAACCCCTGTCCTTTTTCAGTGGCCCACCATGACGTATAGTTAAAATCATTTCCACTGAATCCATCAAACTGGATGGTTTACAGGTTTTACCATAACGTCATGTTCATGTTGCCATTATATAAAGTAGCTGCCACATGTACGGCTCCTAAACATCTTCATTTGAACCCTAACATTTTGTCGACGCACCACTCTATTTCTATTCTCAGTGAGCTAGAAAATGTTATCCAGGCAGGTGATAATGCAGCGTACTTGATAAAGCAATACGCATTTATACAGCGCTTATATCAGTGTGAAACCGACGAGGCCGAGACATCACGGCGACCATGTAGGTGCAGAGTACAGGATAAACTGGTGGTTTACTGGGGGTTCTACTAAAGTGGACGTGTCGAGTAGCACTCTTAAGTCTCATCAATTGTTCTATTTTACGATGGTCTTAGCAGGATGGGATTGGGAACGTGCCCGGATGCGTTAAACACTCGGACATGAAACGCTTTCTGATGATGAAGCACTAAGTGTTATCTCCAGATTTACTTCAATTAGAGAACTGTGTCTTATCTGTTCGTTTTTTGGGGGTTTTTTTAGGACGCAAATCAAAATTAGCCAAAGTCTTTTCTTTTTTTTTTACATTCTTCCTTGCAAATTTGTGCACATTTCTCTTTGTGAAAGAGTTTTAATCCAGAACTAACCAAAATCTCTCCACTTCAGCTCAGTTATTTATCTTGCTTCTTCCAAACACTTGCATCTCATCAACCCCCACCCCGCCCCATCTTATCCCACATGCTTTCCGTTTGAGGTTTCTTTAGTTGAGGGGAATCTTAAAGTAATTTTAGGAAGCTGTTAACTCTTCAGAAGAACCTTTGAGGAACCCTTTTGTCCCTAAGAGTGTACAGATTGGTGGGTACGATTTAGAGCCAGCAAAGTTGGTGTACATATGAAGACCATCCAAAATTACGTGTGCACCAATTTTATTTCTCCATCATAAAATAGAAATCCACTGATTTTAATATCAATGGACTCATTGGCTTGTTCGTTAAGGTGTTTTCCAAACAGAGCCTTTTTGGAAAAAAAATCCCTTAAGGGGTTCTTTGGTTGGATGGAAGCTTGAATTCTACTCTTGAACCCTATTAGGAACACTCCATAAGAACCCACAAGGAACCTTTTTCCCCCATTAAGACGCTTTGGCTGGTTCCTGTGGAGGAACCCTTCAAATAGGCTTTCAAGTAGAACCCTGTTAGAAAGCTAAGCTTGCTTCACTTTCCAGAAGAACCCATTAGGAACCCTTTGTCTGCAAGAGAGTATAGATTGGTGGGAATGATGTAGAGCCACCAAAGTAGATATTTACACCATTTTGTTTCCTCTTCCCCTCATTAATCCTTTCTTTCTTATCCTTCCATCATCCAATAGAAATGATTTTGATATTCATCAACTCTACACCCCGGACTCTTTGGCTTGTTCCACTGGCTTCCAAGTCAAACCTCTTTTGAAAGCTAAGAGCCCTTAACTCTCCACAGAACCTTTGAGGAACCGTTTTTTTCTCAGTGTATGATCAAAATCCACTAAAGCTTGTATACATATGAAGACTATTTGAATTTAAAACAAATAGTTTTTCTAGTTGTGAATCCTTTCTTTTTATCCCTCCGTTATCCAAAAGAAATGCACTGATTTTGATGTTCATTGAGTCTAGTCTCTTTGGCTTGTTCTTTTGGAGGATCTCTTTGAAGTGCTTTCCACTTACAACCCTTATTAAAAGATAAGACCACCTAACTCTCCACAGAACCAGTGTGGAATCTTTTTATTACTGAGAGTGTGTAGATTGTTGGGTACGATGTAGAGCCTACAAGATTGATGCACATATTAAGACCATCAAAAATTTCCATTCATCTACACCACTATGACTATACGTCCAAGGAACCCTTAAAAGGTGTTTTCCTATCAGAGAGGCTTCCAATTAGATCCTTATTAAGAAGCTAATATCCCTAAATTCTTCAGAAGAACCTCTCAGGAACCAAAATGCACTCATTTTAACACTCTAGACTATTTATAGACTTGTTCCAATGGCTTTCAAATAGAACAACTTTGGAAGAACTCAACGTCAAAGAAGAACCTATGAGGGGTGTATAGATCGGGTACGATGTAGAGCCACCAATGGTGGGGTTACATTGACACCAATTTGGTTTATTCTTCTGTATGTGAATACTTTATTTTTTTTTTATTGCTCCATCTTCCAGTAAAAATGTCTCAAGTTTGATTCCTATTGACTGTACACCATAAGAAGAACAAAAAAAAAAGATTAAATCTTAAACCTACAAGAATTCTTCAGCGTGTTCTCTGGAGAAACCCTTAACAATGTATTTCTATAAGAGAGACTTCTAAGTAGAACCCCTTTTGGAAAGCTACGAACGTTTATCTATTCAACCAACCACGAGGAACCATCATTTTTCCAGAAATTAATGACCTCGACCCAAAACATGTGCATTTTATACTCGCAGAACTTACCAGGGTTTGTCGTTTTTATAATTTCTTTCATCCCTCCATTGATCATTATTTTTGTTTTATGATCATTTTATTATTATTGTTAAGTTAATGCTTGGACATTTTATATTTCATTCTGCGAGCTCTCATCAATCTTAACCACAACATACCTCGTCATTCCTCAAACTTCCCATCGGAACCTAGCGAATATGATTCCTTTCACCCCCCCCCTCCCCCCACCACCCAAAATCTACAATCATCATTTTTGGGGAAAAGTTTAAAGTACTCACACAGACCTCTTGACAGAAATTGACTCATCCCACCCTGATACCATTTAAATCAAAATAACACCGTGGTTTTTATCACGCTACATTCAATACATTTGGATAAAAAACTACTCTTTTTTCTTTTTTGTTTTTTGCCAAAATCACCTGTCTGTATTTCATATTTCATACTGATAGCACAATGACGATAATCAAAGTCCTTGATGTTCAGGCTAGAAAACTCCTGTTCTTCATGTCCATGTCCCTGTTCCTGAGCGTCGACAAGCTAACTTTATTTATAGTTTAATTTTATAATAAAAAATGAAAAAAGTAAAAATCCTTTATGAAGGGTGGTGAAAGTATAGAATGGACATCATGAACACATGTTCGGGGGCCTAATTTTATTATTATTATTATTATTATTATTATTATTATTATTATTATTATTATTATTTTTTTTTTTGCTTTCACTTTGTTTTCCAAATCATTCTATGCTGAAAACTTCTGTGATGAGAAATTTGAAATGGTCATCTTAATGTTTATGGAGGTTCTTTAGCCACCACGGATAATAGTTGTATATTTATAGGCTCTAGATCACTGGAATGACATATATGGCTTTAAGTGGCATTGATATATATTGATATTTGTCAAGAACAAAAAAAAAAAAATAAAAAATAAAAAAAAAAATTGAGAACTCATATACCTTAATTACTTTAAAGTTTACATTGTGAATAGCACGTATGCAATTTCATTTTCATCCTGTTTGATGTAATTTTGTAGCAGTGGTTTGATACTAATAAATGGAAGTTGATGATGGAACTGTGCCTTGTGTTCTGAGAAATAAACTCAACGCATGTTTATATCCTGAGGTTTTTGACCGAGCCAGATAAATAAGGAATAAAACACTCTAAAAATAATGAATGACAGGGTGGTGTGATGAAGCAGAGTTACTGATACCACGATGAACTTGATTGTTTTCCTATAACAGCACATCCAGTTTTGTGCACTTATTAAATATAAAACATTTTACACTAAAGCACTGCTGAATTCTCAATTCTGATTGGTCAGAAGGTGTTGATTACTATCAGAGCTGCTGTTCTAGAAAATTAGTGTTTATATTCATATATATATATATATATATATATATATATATATATATGTTAAGTTCTAACTTCTATAGTAACAGCTCGTTCACAGGGATTTCACAGAAACAGATTAAAAATGCATGATGTGGTGAAGTCTTCTGTATGCAGATGTTTATTTCGTCTCCGGTGTGAGCGCTGTGCGAGTCAGAGGTAAAGCTGTAACTTTACGCTTACGGAGTTTACGCTTTACGTTAAGTTTCTCAGTGTCAAGCTGTATTATTTTTTTTAATCACTTCAGGAGAGAGAGAAAAAAAGCGAGGGAACGACTGTTTATAGCTGCTATAACGTAAGTGACGGCAGGAACTTGCTTCTCGGACATTCAACAACATTAAATATAACTGTAAGTGGATAAAAACTACGACATCATCGTGTGTGTGTATTTTTGTAGGTAGGATGCTGTGGAATAAGAGGAATAAAGCACTTCGGGATGCGGTCTTATAGGAAAATAAATCACTGTTGGTGATAACTGTAACTATACTTCATCACACCACCTGGTCATTGATTATTTTTCTATATCGGCGTCGTCATTCCTTTACATAAAAGATAGAGTTTACCTTTACTTGAATACATTACGTTACAGGTAGCTAAGAAGATCCTGGAAGGCTGATCACAGGTTCTGGCTCATTAGTGCTCATGTCTTGGTTTAAATGAATGTGTGCTGTCAAAATGAAGCAGACTCTCTATCGGGGAGTCAATAGAGAAAGAGGACACAGGAAGAGAAGGAAAACAAAAGGCAGTACAGCGGGAAGTGGTGGAGATAATGAACGAGGAGTCGAGTATGACAAACGAAAGGCATGAACAAGTATACTCTAACACAAGTTCAGCTTTCTTTTTTGGAAGTAAGCAGATATGAGATAATGGTGCTAGGTTAGAACCACGTTGTTAATAATTCAGCATTCTTGCTAGAGCTCATTGTTGACTTATTAGCGCAGCTTTTTACCGTGATAATTTTAGCATAAGTGCTACTTTTGAGTCTGTATACTCTAACGATAGATTAACAAGCTGGAAAGAAGAATACAACAACCTCCAAGCTAACCCAGAACAACCAGTAACCTCTACACTTAAGAACAAAATGTTCCCTTAACGGTTCTTCGGTCAGTTGCATTTGGGGAAAAAGGTTCTATGTAGAATACCACAACACTGTGTTTTCCTTTCAGAAACGTTTGAACCATCCAAAGATCGGGGGTGGAAAATACTTAAGTAATTGCACTTTGTCAGTATGCTTAAGTATTATTTTGGTAGATTTGTATTTTTAATCGATTGTTATTGAAATCGAATACATTTTACTACATCTTCCTTGCCCCTTTACGTTAACTCGTACTCCTAGACGTTCACAGACTTTTGCCGACTAGGATATTTAATGTTAAAAATAAATATAAAAATGATAATGTTCTTGCGTCATTTGTTTGATCGGGTGAATCTCAGATCTGATCACATTTCATGCAGAAATACAGAAAATTGTAAAGGGTTCACAAACTTTCAAGCAGCGCTGTACATATTTAATCAGACTCCCAAACACATTCATTTGACTGACGTTCGTGTTGAGATAAAAGGTAAGTTGAGGTAAATTGTTTACTTGAGTGTGTTTAAATGTAGATACTTATTTACCTTCAATCAAGTAGAATTTTAGCTCCATACTCTTAATTTTAATTGAGTAAAGTTTTTATACAGTAGCTGGACATTTACTTAAGTAGAGAAGAGTTTCTCTTTACTTTTTTTCCACCTTCGCCCTTGTGGCCTTGCACTTTTCCAGCGGGAAAATAAACAGGAAGTGTTTGACCGAACTCCTAAACGCTACTAAAAGTTTTGCGAGAGAACGCAAAAGCTTTAAAAAATAATAATAATAATAATTTCTCCCATCCCAAATTTTTTTCCACCATCATGTCCCTTTAGGGGTTCTGTATAAATCATCCAAAAAAAAACCCCCCTGAGTAACCAACATACGATCCAGTGGTTATTACAAACAAGTAATCCAAAGCTAATGAAGATAGCTGTGCATTTAATGTCATGTAAACTGGACTGTTATCGCACATTTTTACTTTTTCTAGTGTACAGTAATGGTTTTTATGGATAAATATATTGATGCGAACCTTGTTGCTCCAGATAAAACAGTCTGTCCGTGTGAAAAGCGCTACCTCCACCTGAGGTGAATTCAAACAGTCCGTGCTGAGTTTATTTGACCCATGGAGCTGGGCTGAGGCGTCGGGTTGGGGAAGGGCATTGATTCAGCTGTCAGTAAAAATGACCCAGCCACTAACCTCGCAGGTGGGTTACACAAAACTACCCAAAAACTACCGAAGACTGAGAAAATAACACAATTAAATGACCCAAAAGGCTCAACCCAGCATTTTTTTTTTAAGAGTGTATTAAGTCCAGGCTTGAAATAC
>JANDJT010000012.1:2077638-2087638 GCA_024331685.1 Stegophilus panzeri | reverse complement strand
TAAGAACCCCAAACCTGTTCCAGCATGACAATGCTCCATGAAGACATGGTGTCTTAGGGTTGGACTGGAAGAACTTGTTGAAACTCAGCTTGTCATTTTACCGAGAAAAGTCTAAACTGCCCTGGAAGACTTTCTCAACTCTACAACACGCTGACACTGGAGACTCCTTCCATAAATGTTATGTAAACTAAAATCATAACGTCGTTTTAAAAATGCATTTACTATTAGTAGCCTATTAGATTATGTGCAACATCCGCCGTACACGTCCCCGTGTATGAGCTGTTACTATAGGAACGATATCGTATTAGAACGCTCACGTTAATTTAAAGGAGTTGATATAAAGTTATCTACGCAATCAAGTGTGGGATTAAAGTCAGTTAATCCCGCTTATATCGTTATCGTTGCTGACGGATTAATAATCAAAGGATAATAATGAAAATGTATGGATGTATGATCGTGTTAACTAATGCTAATGGAAAGTCTTACTGGAAATATTTTTGATTAATACTTAAAACATAATGTTTAAAAGATCATTGAAGCGGTTAAGAAGATTCTTTTGGATCCATTCCTCTGCAACTGTTTCAGTTCAGGTATATTTTAGGAAATGGCCTGTTTTCTGATCTCACTGCAGATTTAACAGATTTTCACCTGGATTGAGGTCAGGACTCTGTCTGCGCCTCTAGAAAACCTCGCCTTTTTCGCTTCACAGTCGGTGTGCAGTGTTGTGTTTCCTCCAAGCAAAATAATAACGATAGATTTACCAAAAAAGTTCAGTTCTTGCATCATCTCTCCACAGAACACTGTCCCATTAGTGGTGTGAAACATCTGCTTGACATGGCCAGAATTATGTGGTGGTTTTTAATAGCTTCCCTGATCTCAACTAACATTATTTACTGCATTAATAAATATTAGTTTAGATTTCTTAGTATCTGTATTATAAGTACTGCAAGTAGAATTCAGTATAAAGCTAGCGTTTATCTCTTTACATTAAAATTCCCGCAAACTAACATTCATTCGTTCATTTTTCTTTATCATGATATTATTAGGGGTGCAGTGGATCTCGAGTATATCCCAGGATAGACAGGTCACTCATTCACATCTAGCTTAGCCAATCCATCTATCGCCATAGGTTATTTTTGGAGGTGGGAGGAAACCGAAGAACCCAGAGGAAACCCATTACGACCCGGGGAGAACATGTGAAACGTCACACAGAGAGTAAGCTGAGCTCAGGATGAGACTTCAGCTCTATATCATAACCCGTGGTGTACAGTAATGCACTACGTGAAATTCCTTACTGTAGGCTAATTAAGCACTTTTTTATAAGTACCTGTACTTTATTACACATTTCCATATCCTGCTAAATATCCTACTTTCACTCCTTTCATCCAATCGTGATGATCTTTACTTCTCACTCTGACGTAGGAGAACTGAATCAGCTAAAGTATGTTGATCACAGCGCGTCTTTTAATTGGCCGATTAAGCTAGCTGGCGATTTCTAGCAACATCCAATGGCACTCGTTCCTGCTTCAGTGTGCACTCTAAAAACAAAACCAAATCAGTACTCAGATATAATATACAGCGACCACTTATAATATACAAACATGGAGCACGTATATTTCAGACGATCCTCTAATTTCCGATACATGTTGTGGCTAATTTTAGGCGTTTCATCATATAGAGGAGTATGTTTCTTACGAGCTCATTTCAGCAGGAAAGTGTCCTACTTCTCAAACATATTTACCTGAGTGCATTTTTAAGAACTTAAATAAAGAGATCATTTATTTGAAAACTAGGACTTCATGATCGACAAGTTCATTCCCGACCTGCTTTCAAGGTAGACACGACCTCAAGTACAGGGAGCACAGGGAGACATTCAAACCACGTACAGTCACGGACGTCATTGCAAACCGATCATCAGAATGATATAACTGAAATAATTCCACTTTAACTCAAGCAGAAATGTAAATAGAAGACTTCTATACGCGTGGCACGTTACTAAAGGAATCTCTACTTTCACGTAAGTGCGGGATTTTTGTACTACGTCCATCACTGATCATAAGTATCATAAGTACCAGATTTATAATAGTAAGTGAGTATAATAATAATAATAATAATAATAATAATAAATGCATTGCTAGTAATTGTGCATATACATCCATGCTGAATCCGGCAGTTATTCAGTAACACTGGCAGCTTAGTATATAAATACACATTTTATCTACATCTTAATAACAATGACTGGTTCTCCTACGTGAAGTAACGTAACGTAAAGTGTTGCTAATATTTTTAATAGCTATAACAGTTAATATTTTAACTGTTTAGGGCAGGAATTCTTTTTCTCTAAACTAAATTCGGCGGATCCACTCAGCACAGATAGAATGTTAGGTCCAGGCTGATCTTATTTACAGGCCGACTTGTTTTTCAGTTATTTTACAGTATTGATTAAACTCAATTCAAGGAACCAATCAAACCAGTCCATCGCTATAACGACTCAATAATAAATATAATAACTTGGGTAAATGGCTTGTGATTTGTAATCACGCATCCACTGGCTGTGCTTCATAAACCCCACTTTGAGAACCACTGGTTTAAGAAACCCTCACAGGAAATGTACCTTTATCTGAATTCACGCAGTTCACGCACCATTTGCTTAATATTATTTTGTGTAAAACCTCCTTTAATACCTGAAACCTGTGTTTTTAGTGTAATTGATTTCAGCAGTTTTTGCTACTCGGTATTTTCCCCCTGACGTACAGGAGCACTCGAGTACTGTAAGCTAGAGCTTTATAGTGTACATCGAACACGTTTAAGAGCTGTCATTTACGAGTCATTATTTTTTATTTGTCGTTTGTTTGTTAAGAAAGTGAATCGAGAGCCCGTGCAGTGTGTTACTGCTATTTTACTAATCATTAATTAACCTGAACGGTTCCAGAAGCGTTACGCTCTTAAAACATTATGTAGAAGCCTAAAAACTAAATGTTTTCCTAACAGAACGAAGAACCCTTAATTATCCAATGAACCATTAAAGAACCATTAAAGAATCTTTTTTTTTTTTTTTTTCTTCTAAGAATGTAGATATTAACTTGGAAAACACTTCTTATACAGAATCTCTAAGGGTTCTCACGAGAGGGACAACGAAAGAACCCTTTATGGGTTTAAGGTTTAAACTGAAAGAGCTAAGGTTTAACATTTAGCTCTTGGTAAAAGGTTCTTCAAGGGTTTTTTTTAAGGATTCATTAAGATCATTTAAAACGTTTAAGGGTTCTCCAGAGGGACAACCGGAGGGCCTTTTGATGCTCCTTAATATCTAGAACCTGTCAGACGTTTAACATTTAATTCTTGGCTAAAGTACTTGGTTCTTCAAGGGTTCATTAAGGGTTCGTTCGATAATGAGCCTTTCTAATTCTACTTGGAATCTTTTCTTATAGGAGCAGACTTGTAGGTTTTACATAAAACTTTTAAGGGTTCCTCCAGAGGGAAGTGAAGGGCCCTTAAAAAAAAATTCTGTATAGAACCTTTATAACCCTATAACAAAGAGTTTTAGAATCAGCATCTGATACTTGGTAAACTTATATATTAAAAAAAAAAAAAAAAAAAAAAAAATTACGTCAAACATTCTTTCAAGAGTTCATTAGATAATTAAGGGTTATTAGCCTATTAAAACGGTTCTACTTCAAGGCTTCTTTTACGGTTCTTTAAGAGCCCATTAAAGATTCTACTTTTTAAGAGTTCTTAAAAAGGACTTAAGCTTCCAAGTAGAACCCTCTATTTTAACATTTTAAATGTTTAACATGTTTAACATGGTGCACTCTTATAAATGCAGGTTCTTCAAGGGTCTTTAAGGATTTAGTTAAATCATTTAAATATAATTCAACATAAAATATTTAAGGGTTCTCCAGAGGGACAACTGGAGAACCTATTGAGGCTTCTTAATATCTAGAACCTGTAAGGTATTTAATATTTAACCCGTGGTACAGTACATGGTACACTTTTAGAAAATAATTCTTCCAGAGGGTCAAGTGAAGAGCCCTTTAAGTGTTATGATTTTTTTTTTTTAAGCTTCTATGTAGAACTCTACAACAAAGTCTTTTTTTTTTTTTTTTTTAGAACCTGTCTTGCTGTTTTGTTTTGTTTTTTTCTTTTTTGTGGAACGGTTTCTAATAGGAAAACACTTCATACGTAGAATCTTTAAAGGTTCCCTGCTTAGAGACAACAGAAGAGCACTTTAAGGGTTCTACATTTTTTACCTTTCTCCTATCAGAAAGAGTTCCAAGTAGAACCATTACTTGTCTAATAAACCATTAAAGAACAGTTCAAGAACTCTTTTTTTCTTTTGCTAAGCGTGTTTATAGTAACTGGGTAATAACTTCAATTTATTGCTCACTATTTTCCTCATAATATCTAGAACCTCTCAGGAGTTTAACATTCCGCTCTCGGTGCTTCGTACACTCTTATAACAGGTATATAAGGGTACTTCAAGGGTACTTTAAGGATTCTTTAAGGCTTCATTGGATAATTAAACGTCTGTAGCCTCCTAAAAGGGTTCACCTTGGAACTTTTGACAGGAAAGCACTTATAGGTTCCACATAGGATCTTTAAGGTCTCCTCCAGAGGGACAACTAAAGAGCACTTAAGGGTTGTACATGTTCCACGAGTGTAGTTATTCAGCAAAGAGTAAATAAAGTACTAATACACTGATAAATTGACCATTATTACTTATAACTTTATGTAATTATCATGAATTCATTCTAACTAACAAGTCCAGCTAAATTAGCATAAATCCATTTAAATTAATTAACATTTTATTAAACTTTGGTTATCAAATAACGTTGATTATTAATTAAATTGCTAATTCAACAAAGCTAATATCAGAATAAGGGATTTGTTTGTATTCGAATGGCGGGAGATAATGAGTTTGGCTTACAGGTCCCCATAAACCATTAGTAACCATGGTAACAACGTAACAAATACATATGGTAATAATAGATGTTTGTTTAAGTGTTAACAAAATAAATGTAGAAAAAAAAAAAAAATCATACATGTTTATTTTCTCCATGAGTAGCAATAGCTAATTTACTTAATAGATTATCTAGTAGATAAGCAACTGGACTCAGGTTTCAGGGTATAAATATTGGCACCCACCATTCAGCCTCACATACAGTATAAATTTTGCCATTTAAGCAGCACGAACAAGTTAATTAAGATTAATTATCATCTTATTTTTACTCATTGTTGGAAGAAAAGGGCTTTACTTGGTTTATTTTATTCATTAATTACTACAGATGTTTGTTTTTTTGTTAATATTACTAATGATGCATCAACGCTGACCTTTATGATTTGTTAATCAATGTTGAATGTGAATTCTGTTAATAATGCTGGTTAAGGGCAATGTGAAGTTACTTGGCTTTGTTTATTTTTTCTGCATTATTCCTAAAGTAAAATCACATGGAAGAGATACAGATCTGTAGCTGTCAGTCTGCATTTGTTATGTCCTTGTCCTTCTGCGTCTGAACGGGACGCGATGGAGAGCCGAGACTTTAGGAATCCTTTCGTAACCCTTTCAAGTCTGACAACCAAAATCTTTTCATGTCTTTTCAAAATCTTTTTGATCAAACACACACCTGAAGTGACAGCACCACAAACTGGGGCATGTTTTCTTCACAGGAGACCGCATCGAACGAACAAAAATATTGACTTTATCTTATTAAATTCAGCAACTTAATAAAAAAGTGTGACAAAATCGATTATATCCCACTGTTACATGCCACCGCCGTCTACGGTCAGGGAGGCGGTAACAAGGAAACTTATAAAAATAATTTTAAAAAACTTTTAAATCACATAGATTTTTGTAACACTTAAGAATAATATTTATTTGGTAAGGTCAAATACAAAAAGAGAAGCTTCAAAAAGGCTTCAGGAGGGGACCAGGACAAAATAATATACTTAAAAAGTTCTGACTTGGAGGTGGTAGTACTTTCTAAACTTTCAAGAAAAAATTAAATAAAACGAACAACAAAAATTCTTCCCTTCCTCCCTCTCTAACCAAACACAGGAGAAAATATGGGAAGGAACAAAAATGGCATCCACCTCCCTCCACAGTTTCCTAAAGTGTCAGTGAACTTAACTAACAACTTAACCACAACTTACCAAATCTACTTCAGCCAACAATGTGCTGTAAACTAACAAGAACAAGAACAAGAAGAAGAAGAAGAAGAAGAAGAACCACACCAATTGTACACTTGCTAGCGTCTGGGCCAGGAGAAACCAGTCTCAACAGCCTGGAGACAAAAAGGTCTCTCCAAAATTTTAGAGTTTCTCCTCCAGATTTATCCTCAAGCCCTAACTCCAGCAGCCAATCAGAGCAAGCCAGCAGAGGATGGTAATTAGAGTCAGCTGGTCTCCATTGTGCTTTGTACTAAGGAGAGAGAGAACGTGAGAGAGCGAAACACACAAAAAAAACTGCACATAACTAGTAAAAGAAAATAAAAATAATTATGCCCTGGGATGTAACACCCACACACATTATGATTTCATAACCTTCGTTTAGTATCTCGTGGCTTTGTTAAGTAAATAACTGTCAGAGTGCGATATGGGGAAAAAACCCCAGAATGTGCTGGATCAAGTGCTATTCTAATTGCAATAATGAGTAATGAGTGTGGAAGCCATCTTGTTCAATAAAACCAGTGATTAATGGGATGATTACAACTAGGACTATTTACGCAGCAGTATATTGGCGATATACTAGACTCCTGATAGACTTGTTTCAATTTTCACATCATTTTATATATCATCAAATTTGTTGTTTTTTTTATTTTCCGTTTATATGTTTTATGTTACATCGTATTAAATTTGACAGCGAAGAAAAGCTAAATATTTCCTTCTTCACTCTGCGTTTTCTATCCCTTATGTTTCTCAAGTTTAAACGCAAGTGTTTAATGGTGGTGGTCTAGACGCTATTGAAAACCCTGTCTCGGACACTTCTACCTCCGGAAAATCTGCCAACCTCAGGGGCACGTGGATGATTTTAATAACCTGAAGGCCGCACCCAGAAAATCAACTTAAGCAGCTGCCTAACATATCTTTCGTTTAGGCTGCACAGCCGCGCCGCCATATTTTACGCAAAGAGATGGTACATCATCACGGATTTTGTCAATGGGATCCACAAAGCTTCTTGTGACTCGGTGTGCCCCTACTGTATCAGTTCCTCGCTTTTGAAGCTGTTGCATAGAGAATGTCAGCACGGGGCATGATTAAATGTAATAGAGCCAAGAAGAAGAGAAATTTGTGATCGGAAAGCATACGACAGAAACTTTTAGCCTCTCTAATAGTAACTGAATCAAAGCCTCGAGACGACTAGATAGATTCAAAACATTCCGGTAGAATGGCTTGATTTTCATAGACGGTGTTGACAGCACGGCTACTGAAATGCCATCGCGTCTGAGATGAACGTGGCAGCCGTTTCTCTACTATTTCATCCAGAACTGCTGTTCTTTTTGGAGATTTTGAAAAAAAAAAAAAAAAAAGAAAAAAGAAAAGATGAAAAGCCACCAATTGTTTTAAAACCAAAAAATCGCTCTTGAACAGCGTTAGCAGGATCGATATAACGGAACACTACTTGGCGGTGAGTTGATATGTCCGTGGCGTCGTCACATTGTACAGACAGAAAAGCTGATTGTTTTCAGATCACCTATAATGTGGCCCTGCATTACATCAAGCATGCAGCCCAGTAGATCGTTCTGAATGGTTTTTAGAGGCACCCTTAAAAACAGAGGCGTGCTCAAGGTGTTCCTGCATGACAGTGTCAAGGGAAGTAACAAGATCCACAAGATCCTCTAAAAACACCGGGATTGTCGGAGGTTTCCGTCTCATCGTGCTCGCTAAGAGCTAACTCCAACGCCCTGTAAAAACGTATGCAGTCAATTAAACTTTGAGAGAACGTGCCTATTTTTATCCACTTCCTTATTGTGGTTTCGCACACCAACACTGTAGCTCTCATGTAACTGTGCTGCGACATATATTAGCTTGTCCAAGCATGGCTAGTTTCATTGCACAGCTAAGATTGTACATGTTTTGTAACAAGTGTTTTAAATAACACACCTACGCTACGCAACACATCCCCCTGTCCCCCTGTTAAAGAACGGACAAGCAAGCATGGGAAACAGAAAACTCGCCAAAAATCGTTTAGCACAACCAGACAGCCAAGACTTTTTGTCATGCCGTGACCTGGAAAATGTCCTATTGAAGGACCTACCATTCTCCTTTGTTTGTTGTACAGTTTTTATATCTGGCTTGTCGGGGCCAAGTTCTTTGATTAGCCATTTTCTCGCTAATTGACAATCTCTCGACTGAGTTCTGTAACAGAAACTCACCATCTTCACAGTCTGACGCGTTTGCTTAACCGACACAGACTCGTATACGCTTTGCTGATGCGGAATGACGTAGCGTTGTCCGGAACTGCGTTCGCATAACGTAAAAACAAGCAATGCAGTCTCGTATCTACGCATACGGCCCTCAATTAGAGCGCGCTGCAGTTGCATTTTTCACCACAGGAAAAATGTGGGGCGCTGTTGAGCTCGGGAGGGCTCCGAGACCCGCTATCCCGCTTATTAGTGCAATCACTAATATAGCCAACCTGTCAGCCGAAGCCATGTGCTAAATTTCAACATATCCATCTCACTTTACGACTTAAAAGAGCCTAGAAACAAAAAAAATGTCAAATATTTTCGAACAAATGATGAATGCATTTACGAGTTAACAATTTAGGATTGATTAAGTTTACATAGAGTTCTATGTTTTCCAGTAGCTGAATATTTTGGTGCCCATACGGACGAGCCGCGGCTGCTATCGAGCGCTGATCTGTGGCGAGTTCAATGCCGTCATCGTTTCCCTCCCTTTAATCTTGGTTTGTCAGAGCCGATAGCAATCTGAAACACTTCCATAGACATCCGAAAAGCTCCCTCCTCTCGCTACGGATATTTCCCAAGGTCAGCTCTCTGTTTCAGACAGACATTTGGTATTTACTTTGCCGAGGAAACACTTGCTGCAGGAAATATTAATGTGGCCGCTGCAGACTAAAAGGCAGATCCAGATCAATTTGTGAGTCGGCTGGACGTACTTTGTGAAGTGCAATGTGTTTGACCTGTCAGATAGGTCCTCCAGAAAGAGTGCCATCCAGGGGAATTAATGACTGTAGCATTATCTCTTTGTTTTTGTTTTTTTTTTTTTCATATTTTTTTTTTTTAGCTGAGAGCATTAGGAAAAGAGCACTATAGATGACTGCAACACTCAAAGCTCTTATGTGTGTATGGAAATGTGCTGACAGGATTACACTAATATCTATATGAATTTGAATATGGATGAATAGAACACTAAAATAATCAGTTATCACTCTGAAGCTGATTATCTTCCAATAATGGCATGTTCTGAAGTTTTATTCCTCTTATGCAACGGCAATTTGCCAATAGTTGCATTTTTGTATTCATTTAAAAAAAAAAATTACATGTAGTACTTTTTCTCTATTTATAGTTACAGTTAATGTTTTGGAACAAGTTCTCACTTATATTATGACAGCTATAAACAGTTGTTCCCTCACCAAGCCTCTCTTTGTTCTTTCTTTTGATGTTAATTCAATTCAATTCAATTCAGGTTTCCATCGCATTTTGGCAAGTTCCTGTCAGATTCCCACAGGCTTCCATCAGATTCCCACAGGCTTCCATCAGATTCCCACAGGCTTTCATCAGATTCCAACAGGCTTTCATCAGATTCCCACAGGCTTCCATCAGATTCCCACAGGCTTCCATCAGATTCCCACAGGCTTTCATCAGATTCCAACAGGCTTTCATCAGATTCCAACAGGCTTCCATCAGATTCCTACAGGCTTCCATCAGATTCCTACAGGCTTTCATCAGATTCCCACAGGCTTTCATCAGATTCCCACAGGCTTCCATCAGATTCCCACAGGCTTCCATCAGATTCCCACAGGCTTCCATCAGATTCCCAC
>JANDJT010000012.1:2064303-2077538 GCA_024331685.1 Stegophilus panzeri | reverse complement strand
TCCATCAGATTCCCATAGGCTTCCATCAGATTCCCACAGGCTTCCATCAGATTCCAACAGGCTTCCATCAGATTCCAACAGGCTTCCATCAGATTCCCATAGGCTTCCATCAGATTCCAGCAGGCTTCCATCAGATTCCCACAGGCTTCCATCAGATTCCCATAGGCTTCCATCAGATTCCCACAGGCTTCCATCAGATTCCAACAGGCTTCCATCAGATTCCCATAGGCTTCCATCAGATTCCCATAGGCTTCCATCAGATTCCAGCAGGCTTCCATCAGATCCCAACAGGCTTTCATCAGATTCCCACAGGCTTCCATCAGATTCCAACATGTTTCCAGAACATTCCCACAGGCTTCCATCAGATTCCAACATGTTTCCAGAACATTCCCACAGGCTTCCATCACAGTCCTGCATTTTTCCATCAGATCCTAACAGGCTTTCCTCAGATGCCTACAGGTTTCCATCAGATTCAAGCAGGCTTCCATCACATTCCTGCATTCTTCCATCAGATTCCCACAGGCTTCCATCAGATTCCTACATGTTTCTAGAACATTCCCACAGGCTTCCATCACATTCCTGCATTCTTCCATCAGATGCCTACAGGTTTCCTTCAGATTCCTGCAGGTTTCCATTGCATTTTGACAAGTTTCTGTCAGATTCCCACAGGCTTCCATCAGTTCACTTCAATTCAGTTTTATTTGTGTAGCGCTTTTAACAATAGACATTATCCCAAAGCAGCTTTACAGAAACATATCAATTCAGGATATAGATTTTAAATGTATGGATTTCTTCCTAATGAGCAGCCAGAGGCGACGGTGGTGAGGAAAAACTCCCTGATACGATATGAGACAGAAACCTTGAGAGGAACCAGACTCAAAAGGGAACCCGTCTTCATCTGGGTGATAAATTATAAATAAATCCCATCTATAAATGTCCTAATACTGCATGGTCAAATAGTACAATTATGGAACCAAGAAATTCATTACCTTTTTTTCTTTACTTGAAGTCTGTTTTGTTGAACTTCTCCACTGTTCACTGATGGAGACTAGCGTGCAAAACTATTTGTGGCAATTGCACTCCTAAAGCTATCATAGCATAACTGTTGATCTGAATTGAGGTCCAAAGCCATCTTTATGGTGTTTAAGAGGTACCATCCTCAATAATCTCAATGATCTTTAGGCTGCACCATGTGGGGTCATCCTCAGCATCAGCAAGTTAATAAAACTGTCAGTAAAACAAAAAAGACGCAGTTTGTCATGTTACAGAGAACCTGCAAAGCGTAAACTCCTCTGTCCAGAAGATGTCGTAAAACTTCAAGTTACAGCTTTACCTCAGACTTTTACAAAGTACTCACACTGGAGACTCCTTCCATAAATGTTACATAAACACCTCCTTATAGAAAACTGTATCCGCAACTGCAGGGTTTTTTTTTTTTAAATCAGCGTACGTGGAGCGTCCGTCGTACACGTCCCTGTGAACGAGCTGTTACTATAGAAACGATATCGCATTAGAACAAGCAAACCTGTGATTTGCTTCTGCTCTAAAAAATGAATCAACACCTCCTGACCCATTAGAATGCAGAATTCAGCAGCGCTGTGGTATAATACCAACGCGTTATACTTCTTTTATTAGCTTAAATGTCAATTTAACTACTTATTTATACATTTACATTTATTCATTTATTCATTTAGCAGACGATTTTATCCACAGCGACTTACAAATGAGGAAATACAAGCAAAAGAGATTTCAGCCTCAGGATGAGGAACACGTTTACATTTACGGCTTTTGGCCGACGCCCTTATCCAGAGCCACTTGTATTTATCTCATTTATACGACTGAGCAATTGAGGGTTAAGGGCCTTGCTCAAGGACCCAACAGTGGTAGCTTGGTAGTGCTGGGGCTTGAACTCATGACCTTCTGATCAGTAATTCATAGCCTTTAACCACTGAGCCACGACTGCCCCGTAATTATTTTTAATCATACTCTTTATAAACTCCATATTGACACGGACAAGTCTCATATACAGTATGTTCACTATGTAAATGTATAGCTGGCAGTATGTTTAATCAGACGATTGAATTTATAATCCCATTACACACAGTCTACACAGAAGATTGTAGCTTCCCTCACTTTTTTTTTCCCCCCTCAAGTCCAAATGAGCAAAGATAAAAAAGAAGTCACATTTTGGGTAAAGCTAATGCTAGTGCAATGGCCTTCCCTGACCAGAATTATTATTGGAATCCTTCACCATCTGTGTAACATAAATCTGACTAACAAAGGACAAATCCCCTCCAGGCTTGCACACCATCACAAAAAAAAGCACTGTCTTCACTGTTGCAGCATTTCGCCTTGACTTCTGTCCTTTCTACCATCTTTCCCAGCTGCACTGTCTCACCATCACAGGACTTGACATTTGCACAGGTAATATAATGAGACCTGCTCCTGGTTTTTTTTTTTTTTTTTTTGGAGGGGAGGTGTTGAAAAAAAAATGGACAAATTTTAAGTTAGGGCTATTTTTCACTTGACATTTACATGCATTAATACCTGATTAGCTTGCATTTTAGCAGCGGATTTCATTCCTCGCTCGGTAGAAAGCTTTACTTTTGCACTGCAGTGTGCAAATTCATTTCACCCCGAAATTACTGCTCGCACGCAGGCGGAGAGGTTAGTGAAACGTTGATGCATGACTATTTTAAAGGGATCTTACAGAGCGAGATTAGCTATGCTGAATTACTAATCACACCGTCTGAACTTTAATCTCTGTTTACCTGCTGGAAGCCACTTTATCGGCTAATCTGTGTTTTTGAAGATGGAGGGGTGATAACGATCGGGTTCTCACTCGGTCGTCAAATGAGCCGTGATTGACAATCGCTCTTAAGAACGTTCAGGCCATATTCGCAATCATGAAAAACACCTTCATCGGGTTTTAACGTTTATGCAAAAGCCAATATGAGAGTTGTATAGCAAAAAGAGCTCAGTCCGAGCTGTTTAAAAATATTGCTTGGTTTTCTTAGTTTGACGTAAAGTAATTGGCCAAGTACAACACTAAGTAGGCTAGGAAATGAGTGTATCCATCATGGAGTGTAACTGTAATTTATATATTGTGATATGGACAGAGATATGGATGCGAGTGACAAAAGTCAACAACAAAAAAAAGGCGTGTAATTCAAGCGATGACTTGAACTTGGATTTAGATTTGGACCTTTTGACTTGAAAAGACTGAATAAATTGAGTCAGGATTAAAATAAAGCTCTACAGTGTTGCCCAAAAAGGATTATCGTGAAAGCAAACATGATCGGGTTCGATTACTGTCATGGATATGATGATTAACAGTCCGGCTAATGCCCCTGGACTTGGACTTTAATAAATGAATTTGGACTTAATTAGAACGAGCTGGATTTTCAGCTTGCCTATCTTTACCTGGGATTGTCTTTCTTTATTTAGGACTTCAGGACTTGCCTGTCTTTATGTGGAACTTATGACTCATCTGTCTTGGCATTTGGGAGTTGTTTGTATTCATTTGAGACATGACTCGGGACATGTTAATCTTTGGGACGTGTCCGTCTTTAATTGGAACTTGTTTACCTTCGTGTGGAATTTGTCCCTAAACTCGTCTGCCTTTATCTGGGGCTTGACTTTGGACTTGCTTGTCTATGTTTATGTGGGACTTGATGTGGGACTTGTCTCTCTTCAAGTGGGATTTGTTTGTCTTCACGTGAGACTTGAATCTGGACATGTCTGTCATTAGCTGGCATTTGGACGTTGCTTGTCTTCACGTTGGTTTTGACTCAGGACCTGTCTGTCTTTAAGTGATATTTAATGTGGGACTTTTTGTGGAACTTGGGACTTGTCTCTATTCACTTGGGACTGTCCATTGCAAAATAGCACTATATAAATAAAACTGAAGTGATTTGAAATTGAATTGACCTAGAACTTGTTTGTCTTAATTTCAGACTTGACTCATATCTATGTGATACTTGGCATGGTACTTGTCTTTACGTGGAACTAGAACTTTGGACAGGTCTTTTTTTCACTCGGGATTTGGCTGTCTTTATTTGGGACTTGTGTGTTTTTATTTGAGACTCGACTTTACTTGGGACTCAGGTCTTCCCTATCTTTATGCATCACTTGGGACTTGTTTATCTTTGTCTGGAGCTCGATTCTGAACTTCTTGACTTCTTGACTTGGAATTTGTCTCTCTTTATTTAGGACTTGAATCCGGACTTGCGTGTCTTTATGTGGAACTTATCTGTCTTGGCATTTCAGAGTTGTTTATATTCATTTGGAACTTGACTCAAGACTTGCTAATCTTTTATATAGGACTTGCTTTGGGACGTGTCTGTCTTTACTTGGAGCTCGAATTGTCTGGGTTTTTTTTTTTTTTTTTTTTTAGGATGTGTCTATATTTACTTGCAGGTCAAGACTTAAGATTTACTTCTTACTTGTATAACAATGGCTTATTCCAGTCTTCTGCACTACACATTCACGTACAGTTCGTTATAGCAAATAGCAAGGTTGGCATTCGTCTTTACTCTTGACTTCAAGAATTACTCTTGAAGTTACAGATGTTGAAATGTGTTGAGTCATAGGTTCCAAGTCCTTTTATTTCTCACATTTTTCCTGATAGTCCTGTTTTAATGAAGCTGGACAAATTGTATTCTCCTGATAAATTATTCGACACCAGACGTAGCTATA
Organism: Stegophilus panzeri; assembly: GCA_024331685.1. Classification (NCBI taxonomy): domain Eukaryota; kingdom Metazoa; phylum Chordata; class Actinopteri; order Siluriformes; family Trichomycteridae; genus Stegophilus; species Stegophilus panzeri. Next base: position 2,072,840 of record JANDJT010000012.1, on the reverse strand, counting down.
CTTTCGACATTATTTAAATACGTTTCTATCAATCTCTATCAAAAAAAAAAAAAATCCAAACTAACTAGACAAATGTCCTAATTTGCTCCTTGCACTGGCTCTATCCACTGCTCTGTTTTAATTAGCGCATAATTGGTGGGTAATGTGTTGTAATAAGAGGACCAGTTGATGGAGTGCTATGAAAGAAGAATACAGATTCTATTCAGCGCAAGCGAATAATATGGCTAATAGATCAGGCCTTGGGGAAAAGCGAGTGACAGTCAGTCAGTTTAGAATCAAGGGGATTCATCTCGTTAACATTACAAACCTTTCCTTAAAAAACCTCCATCGTTTCAACGGCTTGTTTTGGACATAGGTGATCGTAAATAAGACGGTAATAAAGCGTGAGATGAGTATCACGTTTGATAGCAGGGAGGATTTCCCAGGGTGGCTGTGATCCAACAACACACAGTGCTGAGTAAACAGTCCTGACTGAAATGCTAATTTAACACACAAAATGACTCATTCAGATACCGACACTTTGAAAATCATGACTCGCGCTCTGTCCTTTACGTGGTCCGTCGTTATCTTTACATAATACACATAGTGACACTGCATCGCTTAGTAAATATAGACATATAGACAGCTGTTCACCGCCTTCCGTTTTTCTTCCAAAGGTTCACAATGAGAGCAGGAGATTTTTACTTTCGTGAGGCCTTACATGACGCTCATGAATGAAATAAAGATCAGCACAATGCATTTACAGAAGAAATAGCAACCACATACCCAGTATCAGTATCAGGACCCAGAATCAGGACCGATACCAGCTAAAAATGGTGGATCAGACATCATACCAGAAAACATACCAGACATCGGATCTTGAAACAAATGGCAAAGATTAGAATTGGATTCGGAGTGTACATATAAAGAAAACGATATCAGATGGATATGGGTATCGTCCGTGACCCAAGGTTTCAATATCAGTATATAGTGGCATCTCTAATTTACAGCATTCATTCATCCATTCATCCTTAGTTTAAATTACGCTACTAGTTTTTTATATTTGCATAAATCGTACTGAATTAATTAATTTCTTGCTAATTTTCGCTAGCAGAAAATGTTCCCATATCAATGACTATATGATTTTTGTGATTAAATAAGAAAACAATTTTTGAAAAATCCATTTAGTATTAGCGTTAGATTACAGGAGGGGTACTAGAAGCCATTAATCAGACTGGAGAACTGAACACTGCTCTGGTATAAGTATTTTGAACAGTAATGCACTTGGTTTTTTTTGTTGTTGTTGTTGTTTTTTTACAGTATTTAACTGTTAAATACAATGCCACGTGAAAACACATACATCTTGCTAGTTAGGACGAATTATGAACTGGAGTGATGTAGCTGAGGTTGAGGAACTGTCAGACCCAGAACGCACACATTTCTACCTCCGTGTTTGTCCACGTTTAATTAAAAAGTAAATAAAACGTAGACCACGCCCACTTCTGGTTTCAATCCGAATACGTGTGCGGATATTTTGAGCGGTTTACAGCTATCGATATACAGATATAACGTCACTGCGTCATTACACACCTACTTTAATGGAATCATACACATGTTCAAGTAACGGTTTTGACATGATAATGGCAGCCGGTGGCCCGTGATCCGACTCTCTCCGAACGCTTTTCGATAATAAGAGGCTAATCTGTTTCTCTCCGCGTCTCTTCACTCACTTCGCTGCGAGATGACCTGTTGAATCACTCCGAGCGTGGCGCCTTACAGTATGATTTATACCTCTGGATGGTAATTTCCATATCTGGTCTGCGATATAAATGAGGAGTGGAGTGAAAGCATGAGATTAACTCCAATCACCAGCTCTTGTCTAAAGAATAAAAAAAAAAAAAAAACGAAAAAAAAAAAAAAACCCTAAAATACCATTTAGAAACAAATTCTCACTTACAGTACAATGATCAAGCCAAGTGCTGGTGCAGGAACAAAAGCGTGTTAATGAATATGGGGTGTAGGAAGCGTTGATTAAGGCCCTGGTTGTGGAGCTTCACTCATCTAAGCATCTTTATACCTGTGCGGCTCTGTAGGGAACTGTTTAATGGCGGTCTAACCATAATAAAGAGACCAGTGCTATGGTTTTCTAAAATATCTCCTGGTGCTGCGCTCCCACAATGCCATTAAAGACAGAAAGTGAGCTTTCAACAACTCAGCTCAGGCTTTTCATCATCTCGCCCAATGAGTGGTGTGCGCGTGTAGACCGATGGTTAGTTCACCCTTACGGAGGTGTCTATTAAAGGAAAAGGAAGTGCACACAGGTCTGTAATAAATCAGCACTGTCTAGTGATAGAGGAGTGAGATTTTGTTGTGATCGTTCTTCGAGGAGCCGGTTACGGCGTCTCATTTTTAATAATCCTAATCCACTTAAAATGGTCCATGATGGTGACAGAAAGTTGTCGAAAGCTCCAGAAAAAAGAAGGAAGTGGCGGCGGGATGGGAGACGACAACACAGGAGGATTTGGATCCTGCTACCGAGGCATTCATTATAATATTGTTGTGAAAAGGAAATTCAGTTCAGTGATAGAAAAAAAAAAAAAAGTAGACTGAGAAAATTAATACTATTCCCGGATGAATAACTGATGCTTGTTGTTTGAGGATATGCTTTACCGAGCTGCTGCACTCGCTGCGTCCGGGGAGAAGAAAACAAAAAACATGTGACATGATGTGTCATGGCTGGTTAGTGTCAGATAGGAATTACCTGTGTTGTGACTGCAAAGGGGTGAGGCGTAACAATAAAACACACCGTGTTGTGCTGTTTTTGGAAAATAATTAACAATGGGAAGTGGAGTCACAATCATCTTACCATCCTGAAGGTGATTATTTTCCTGTTACAGTACATCCTGAAGTGTTTTATTCCTCTTACACCATCACGTTTTGAAATTTTCTTTATACATTGTATATACAACAACACACTCCTTTTATCCATTTTATCCAGTTACATGTAACGTTCCGGAACGTCCATGAAACAAGTTAGTTCCTGTTCTTACTTACGTTATAGCAGCTACAAACATCCATTCCCTCACCAGTCCGTCTTTTTTCTCTCTTCTGCACGTCACTAAGACATAAAACCCGACAAAAAAGCAGCTTGTCGTGTTACTGAGAAAGCCCCAAAAACCCTAAAGTCTTCCGAAACTGCTCTGAAAATGTTCCCGTAGTGCAAAACGTAGTTACAGCTTTACCTCCGACTGTTACAAAGCGCTGGCACTGGAGACTCCTTCCATAAAAACATTAAATAAACGTCTTTCTTACGGAAAACGTCACCGTCTTCCGTCGTTAACATCGTAACAACGTATTATTTAAAATCCGCTCATTATTAGGCTTATATTATCGCTCACCTTCGGACCGATCACGATCCGCAACCGCGATCAACGCCGCTGCGGTACGAATATACGTATAAATATACGCAAAAACCGGTGTTGAATCCTTGAATACATTTTAAATGAGTTTAATAAATACTCAGCGCATCCGCCGTGTAAAAATCCGCTGTCTAAAACATTCGACTATTCTGAAAGATTGACTTCAGGAAGATGCACCTCTACAAATAAATAAATAAATAAATAAATAAATAAATAATCAAACGATCAAACACGTCAATAATAAAAAATTTCACATGCTCGAAAGAGTTATTATTTTCATTTCCAAGCTGAAATAATGGGAAAATGTGCACACACGGGAAAAAAAAAATAAAAAATAACAAGCGTGACAATTTTCTGCCTCACCTCTCTCAACCGTTTCAGAGGGATTAAAACAAATCGGCAGTTATTGCTGTAAATCTGTATTATTTCATATCGTCGTTATAACACCTCATTAATTTTAACCAATAGTCTGCCGCTATAAAAGCATGTAACTGCTGATAACCTCAAACTTTCTCTCTCTTTTTTTTTTCTTTTTTATTAGAGTTATGAGCGAGACGAGCGCCCATTTCCAGTCTCACCGCGTCCTCCATCAGTCTCAGCTCATCACAAGGACCATAAACCCACATATGTCACAAAATGAGATGAGGTGATTGTTGAAACCATATTGTTTAGTGTAGCAGGATAAAAAAAAATAAAATAAGATAAAACAAAAAAAAAAACAAAAACAGCTTCTGACCCAGCTTTTTCTATCCTCTGGCGGATAATTAAAAGCCCTGCACTACAGCTGGACAGATTAAAATAAATAAATAAAAGGAGAGAGAGACAGAGAGAGAGAGAGAGAGAGAGAGAGAGAGAGAGAAGGAGAAGGAGAAGGAAAGGAGAAGCGCCGGTCCCTGGGGGATCCATTAAAGAATGTTTTGTGGAATGGAGGTTAGGAACATTGATCTCTGCCGAGGCTGCCCGAGCTGCGAGTCATTGTTCCTGGCTGCAAGCATGACTCATTTTATACATTATTCCAATTAAATCACGATGAATCATGGGCTGGCGACCTGCAGAAATCTTCACAATGCCTTCTGTCACGTTCAGCGTAATAAGACAGATGAGAAAATTAAGATGGACAGAATTATAGCATATGTGGGGTTTTTTTCTTCTTCTTCTTCTTCTTCTTCTTCTTCTTCTGAGCAGCGCTCACCTCCGGAAGATGTCTCGGTGCATCAAGCAAACAGTTTCGCCCAAGATGGATGGCTTTTCGTCTAAAACAGACGCGTCATTTGTAATGAGCGACGGAACAGGATTATTTAGTGAGCGAGATTTGTTTAGTGTTCGGTGAATTTAAATATAAATCGCATGTGCACTTAAATAAATAAATAAATAAGTAATACATCCATCCATCCATCCATCTTCTATACCGCTTTATCCTTTTCAGGGTCACGGGGAAACCTGGAGCCTATCCCAGGAAGCATGGGGCACAAGGCGGGGTACACCCTGGACAGGGTGCCAATCCATCACAGGGCACACAATCACACACACACTTTGGACATGCCGATCATGTCCTACCGTGCATGTCTTTGGACTGGGGGAGGAAACCGGAGTACCCGGAGGAAACCCCCGAAGCACGGGAAGAACATGCAAACTCCGCACACACAGGGACACGGCGGGAATCGAACCCCCGTCCCTGGAGGTGTGAGGCAAACGTGTTAACCACTAAGCCCCCGTGCACCCCATAAATAATACAATATAAATATATATATATATATACTTTTTTTAAAACACTGACAAACAGAACTGGAAATCTTTCTCTCTCTCTCTCTCTCTCTCTCTCTCTCTCTCTTACGATTCAATTACCTTTGAATATATTTTCTCATTTCTAATCTGTAACAAAACATCTTATACATTACACTCAGATCCATATTTGCTGCTGAATTAATGGGTTTATTTGCACAGTGAATACAACAGGGTTTGTTTGTTTGTTTGTTTTTTAATTCGTTCGTTTTGTTGTTGTTGTGTTGTTTTTTTTTTCATTCAACCGCCGGCTCGACTGTGTCACATCGTATTAGCACCAACTGACGCAAGCTGATGACACATTCTTTCCTCGTGGCTCCCCACGAAAAAAAAAAGAAGAAAAAAAAAACATCAAAAAAAAAAAAAAAAACCAGAGGAGAAAGAGTGTTTGTTTTCATCTGCACATATTTACAATGTAAATCACAGACCAACGGCTTCAAACAGAATGTGAGGATTGTTTGTTCTGAAAACTTTGGAGTTTGCATTGCAGTGTTAAAAGGTTTTGCATTGTTTTTCTTTTAGGAATACGTTTGGTTATAAATATGGGAAACATACAGAGCTGTGCCCTTCATGTTACAGACAAATGTATGTTGTTAGTTCTCGAAGTTGACGTGGTGGAAGCAGGAAAAATGGGCAAGCGGAAGCAAGCGTCTCCAAAACGGCAGGTCTTGTGGGGTGTTCCCGGTATGCAGTGGTTAGTACCTACCAAAAGTGGTCCAAGGAAGGACAAGCGGTGAACCGGCGACAGGGTCATGGGGAGCCAAGACTCATTTATGTGCATGGGGAGTGAAGGCTAATCTGTCCGGTCCGATCCCAGGGAAGAGCTACTATAGCACAAATTGTTGAAAAAATTCATGCTGGTTCTGATAGAAAGGAGTCAGAACATCACAGTTTGCTGCGTATGGAGCTGTGTAGCTGCAGACCGGTCAGAGCGCCCATGCTGACCCCCTGTTCACCACCGAAACACCTACAAAGGGCACGTGAGCATCAGAACTGGACCATGGAGCAATGGAAGAAGGTGGCCTGGTCTGATGAATCATGTTTTTTTTCACATCATGTGGACTGCAGAGTGTGTGTGTGTGTGTGTGTGTCGTTTACCTGAGGAAGAGACAGCACCAGCATGCACTATGGGAAGAAGGTGAGTCGGTGGAGGCTGTGTGATGATCTGTGCAATGTTCTGCTGGGAAACCATTCATGTGGATGTTACTTTGACATGTCCCACCTACCAAAACACAAAACAAGTACACACCGTCATGGCAGCGGTATTCCCTAATATCAGTGGGCTGTTTCAGCAGGATAATGCTCCCTGACACACTGTAGAAATTGTTCAGGAACGGTTTGAAGAACATGACAAAAATTTCACGGTGTTGACTCGGCCTGCAAATTCCCCAAATCGAGCATCTGTGCGATGTGCTGGACAAACAAGTCCGAACCGTGGAGGCCCCACCTCGCAACTTACAGGACTTCAGGATCTGCTGCTAACATCTTACCACAGCACACCTTCAGAGGTCTTGTGGAGTCTTGATGGGTCAGAGTAGAACATGAGTACCAGGGTTTTCTTAAGACATTACCTAAAGACATTTCTTAAGACGTTATATATTATCTATCTTTTGCTAGTAAGGAGAATAGGAAAATACTTGAGTAGTATGGCACCAGCCCGGACCTTCTCATGCTACACAAAGTAGGTAGTGTTATATCTTTAGTCACATAGCCCCTATGCTCTGGAATCCACTTCCCCATCACATCCACAACTGTGAACCCATTTCAAGCTTCAAAAGTTCTTTAAAAACTCATCTCTTCAGGCTTGCATATTCTCTGTGACATGGTTACATAATACTTTATTATAATATGTGTTTTAGTGTTTTTTGTAATATATATATATATATATATATAACGTTTAAGTTCAGCTATCATTAGCTGGCTAAATTTAACCAAGTTAGACTAGCATTGATTCCAATAGCTAACATCATTACTGTAGCTAGACAGCAAGTCAAATTCGAGCTAATGGTAAACATTACACAGATTGAACGACTTTTTATTTCCTTTCAAAATGGCGTACTTGCTTTTTTATTTATTTATTTATTTATTTATGTTTAAAGTGGTCTTTGTTTTTTTTCTCACAAGCTTCATATCTGACCGCTCACGTCCTCATGACGGAAACCAGTGAAGCTTTCTGGCACGTCTTTCTTAAAAAGAAACACGGATAGTGCGTCTTTGTATACGTTTAGAAATCATTATCTATTCATTCCATATAACGTATCTGTATTTAGTTACATCCGTAAAATACCGACATCGTCCCCTCATCTCCTCTCCAACCCCCAACTACCACCACCACATTTGTTTGAGGAGTTTGACGATCATTTATACTTGTAGTCAGTAACACTGAAAAGGAGGAGAAACAAATCTGTAAAAAAAATAAATAAATTTTAAAAAATGTAAACATGACTCAAAGGATTAGAACATATGATCATGGGTTTTTTTTTTTGTGTTTTTTTATTTTATTGTATTTTATTGTCATTTTTTTGTGCTATCTGAGAAAAATGTATTGTGTCAGCATTTGTGGAATTCGTCATATCGCCAGGGGCTACCGTTTGGTTTAGTAATAATACACTGTTATAAAGACTACTCTAATGATTTGAACAGATATGAGAGAGCTGAAAGCTGCATCAGGAAACCGATGACTAAAACCCCAAGTGTTCACAGGACTTTCCAATCTGAGGTGGAATCTCCCCAGTGCATAGTCAATGACATGCTAATTTATGTAAGAACTGCCTCAAATAGCAGTTTTATTGCGTGAGCTGAAGCACCTGTCTGCCAGAGATAAGTGCTAAGATGAAGTTTAATCTCAAGCCCCACTTTTATCTTATATTTACTGCACAAGTTCCAGGGTTTCAATCCAGCCTCGGCAAAGCAGGAAGTCAAACAATTCCTCTGTATTTTTTTTTCCCCCCTCACCTCATTTCGAGTCTGCGTTTGTATTGTTTTACTTAAAGTATAACTCACGCTGATTTTTCCTTCCCTTACACTATAAATCATTTGCATATATGTGTGTTTGCGTGTGTGTTTAATGAGATATATACATCATTTCAGGCAGAGCTCTTTCTCAGCGTCACACTGAGAGAAGCAATTACACTGCACCGAGATTTCTATCATCTAGTCACTTGAAAATAACCGGATCTGTTCTCATAGTACACGTCACAAGTATTCACCCCCCCCTTCCTTGAATTCCACATTACAGCGTGGAATTGAAATTTTGCCTTTGATTTAAACACGTCAAACATTTGAAGGTGGGAAACATATTTCAGTGCAACACAAAGTGTAAACATTTGTTTGTTGCATAAATATTAACACACCCCC
>JANDJT010000012.1:2027877-2044530 GCA_024331685.1 Stegophilus panzeri | reverse complement strand
ACAATTACGCAAAACGCCTACAAGAAGTAATTTCTGCTAAAGGTGGCAATACTAGCTTCTGAGGCCAAGGGTGTACTGTTGAATAAATGATTGAAAAAGCACATTTTCCTTGTGGTTTTGTTCAAGTATAACAACTTCATTAATAGCTCAGGTTGCTGTCTTTTGGGGATTTTGGCACGTTCTTCTTGTGTCCATGTGGGTTTCCTCCAGGTTCTCTGGTTTCCTCCCAGCTCCAAAAATCACGCGGGTAATTGGAATGGCTATGAATTAGTGTGTGAATGTGTGTGTTCGTGGTGCCCTTAGATGAACTGGCCTGTCACTCAGACTGCATTCCCACTTCACGCCCAGTGTGCCCAGGATAGACTTCACCATGACCATGATATAAGTGTTTACTGAAGTCAAATCGATGTATGATGATATATTTTTTTTTACAATGAGATGTAGTTTCGTCTAGCTTTCATTAGAGAGTCTGACATTTTTTGTCACTAAAACTGACCAAGAACCACCTACTTTAACATGAAGAGGCATTGCAAACAGCCAGTCATATTTACTCTTCACTCATTGACTCATCTCCAGTAACTGCTAGATCCTGCTCAGGAACATGGTGAATCCGGATCCTTTTGAGGAAAGGAAGACATTTCAGACTGACATCCAGTATTACCACAGAAACAACCATAAAGAAGGTTGGTATCACCAAGTTCCTGTCATAGCCTGGGTGTGATGACATTTTTTTGATGACGTACATCTTTAAAAACTGTTCTAGGATTTCTGGACCAAATCCCAGCAGCTGACTCATTCTCTGAATGATGCTGATTTGATCATTGGAAGAAAAACCATTTCACTTTAAATTTAATACACTATCTATCCAGACGAGAGCTATTAGCACAGGGGCACCAAATGGTGGAGCCAACTGAAGAAAAAAAATACTATAGCAGAGTGTTCAACATAAGAAAAAACTGATTGTAGTTCAGTTACTCTAGTTTTTTTTTTTTTGTGCAGCTTCCCAAGCAGATCTTCCATTGCAGCCAATCACACATATTTGTATAAATAATTTAGCTGAAGGCAGTTCATTGGGTCAGAAACTAACTGCAGGCCTAGATACATTAGGTCAGGAAAGGGGCAAGTTTTCACAGATTGTCATATATATTTCATTTTATTTCCCGTCTCTGGTCAGATTAGTGAACTGACAGCATGTTAAAAAAAAAGAAGTGGATAACAAAAACACCACACACCACTTCACGTTCAACAGATTCTCATCTGTTCCGAATCTGTTGCTGTAGTTAATGTTGGTAACATGAAACCCCAAAGAATCACCACTTCAGATAGGTTTACTTCTAGCCAGGAACTAATCATGAATGTTTCAGCATTAAAAGCTTGTTACCATTTGAAGTCACGTCAGTCACTTTATCCTGATAACGACGTCATCTGAAAGCAGTCGAAGCCATTAAAATGAACAAGAGTGTCAAGACTTTCTGTTAATAAAAGTCATCAGAATGCAGGAATCTTCCTATTGTGAAAGATCTTCAGGTTGTGAAGACTGCGAGCTGGTGATATCCTCTGGAGTTATGTTCGGATGGATCTGCATGTTCACGACCTCATGAATGTGTCAGCGCTGAGGTTCTTCTTAATGAGAGATTGCAATTAACACCCTGTGGATGTAAACTTCATAACAGTAAATTATACAAACAGTACAATAACACTTCTTTTAATATCAGCGTGTTTCTTCCAAAGTCATCTGCAACATTGTGAGGAGACAAAATAGCATTTTCCGGAAACTTAATGTCGCTTTCGGGACGGTCGGTTAATCTTTTTTTTTTATTTAAAATGGGCGAATAAATGTAAGGTTTGTAAGAGTTGTTACGAGAATAACAAATAATAAACACTGTACGTCTGTGTTACGGGACTGCAATCTTAATACAATACTTTACCTTGGTGTAATGGCTTATAGCTGAATAATTAGTCTTCAAAAATACATGTTGTTTATCTCTTTTCACTGCATTTTCAGTGTGTGTGAGTGTGTGTGTGTGTGTGTGTGTTTGTGTGTGTGTGAGAGAGAGAGAGAGAGAGAGAGTGAATTTCATCATATTTCCCTGCACTGATAAAAGAACAGAAAAGCTGTTTACTCCAAACTCACTTATAAAGGAATTTGTGATCAGGCTAGGTGTTTTTTCATTGATCTTTGGGTTTATGTGTATTTCAAAATGCTACTCAAAGAGTGCTTTTACTGGTGTTTTAAATATTTCAATATTCGTTACTAATATTATCACTATTACTGTGAGTGTTGTCAACTTAGTGTGACTATGTTGCTTGATTTGGAGAATTTTTAGACCCTTTTAGCAACTCTGGAGACTTTTTGAACAGATGTTAGCGACTGTCCTGCACTCGATACGGTTATGAGAGTTGAGAGAGCAGTGTGTAAAACAAGTGATCACTGATCACCATTGTTCCCAACGACCAATCACTGATCACCATTGTTCCCAACAACCAATCACTGATTACTATTGTTCCCAACGACCAATCACTGATCACCATTGTTCCCAACAACCAATCACTGATTACTATTGTTCCCAACGACCAATCACTGATCACCATTGTTCCCATTGAGCAATCACCGATTACTATTGTTCCCATCCATGCTCACACTTCTTTGTTCTAGTTTAAACCTATTCCATCTGTAACTGTTTACTATAAGCCTTTTTCCTGATTCCTCACTACCACAGCTTCATTTTGGCTTGTTTCTTTTTTTTTTTTTTTAATAGAATATGTAAAATGTTAGTCTGTGATGCCATGACCAAAGACCACTTCTTTCTGAAAGAAACCAATTCTAATCTATTCACTTCTATTATAAATCTCTTTCTTCTTCATGTAATATATTTGTTATGCAAATGACAATCATGATGCACTGAATATGCAAATTAGTCTATGATGTCAAACAGCTACTTTTTGACTAAGCATTAGCTACTTTCTGCTGAAAAGAGTTGACAACACTGATTACTATTATTACTAACAAAGATTTTATCAGGAGTTTCATTGGAACTTGAAATGTTGGCATTGAAATTTTGCATATTTAACATATTGTGTGTGTGTGTGTGTGTGTGTGTGTGTGTGTGTGTGTGTGTGTCCTCCATCTTCTTATGCAGAGCCATCTCCATACAGGGCTGCTGATCGCTCTGGGCGGGGCACTTCCTGAAAATGGAGTATCACAAAGCAAAGAGAAAAATAAAATGGCCGACTTTTTTTTATCCTGTTCCTCTTGTGTGATTGTGTTCAAGGTAAAAGTGTGTAGTTGCTGATGTAGTACGATTTTGTGTGAGTATGTATATTAAAGGAATGTTAGGTTAGTTATATAAATATCTAATAATGGCGGGATGGCAGTGAGCGCCATTATCTTTATAACTTTTCTCCTATCTTAGGAAGGTAGTTTGGGAACCATTTTGTAGGAGTTTTTTAAATTATTATTTATTGTTTAGGAAAGGTAGTTTTGTTTGTGGAGTTAGTGTTGGGTTTTGTTTGATGTTTTGGCTTTGCTAACCCCTGGACTATGTGTGTTTTTGGTGTTTATACAGTCCTCCCCAATACAAATCCTTACCCTAGTATGTAACGCTGGAGCTGTGAATGCTACACGCTGCACCACCATGCTGCCTACACACCAAAAAAAGCTTTATCCCCAAGTATCACTCTTGCATCTGTGGATAATCTCCCCTGGATACTGTAGATTTGTAGCCTGCAGCATAGCTGGACCTTTAACACTGGGGTGTAAGGTTAGATCCAATGACTTTATTGGGGTGGCAATTGAGGTTGGGGCAAAAAAAAGCAAACTAATCCACCTCCACAAAAAATGATGCAATATATATATATAACCTTTATCTCTGTATGGCCTGAGTACAATCTCCAAGCTAAGCAGCAATTTTTTTATTGTCTAGCAAGCTACAAAAAAAAAAGTCACAGCTAATATTACATTACGCTACATCTTATGAAGTAAATTCACAATCATTACCCAATAATGAAGTGAGCAGATGCTGAATTTAATCGCTCAATATTTTTGAAATACAGCACAGCTGTTACACAGGAACAATAAAGGTGCGGGGATGAGCGAACGCTTTGGAGAAAAAAAACGTACCAGAGCCACACGCATACAACTGAAAATGCGGTTCCTGGTCTGAAAGCACGAGGTGTACAGGTTTAGCGCTATTAAAACGTGTGCGAGTTCAATGTCCGCCCTTCTTCCGTTATAAGTGAGTGAACAGATTTTCTGTTCTTTTTCTCAGTGAAGGGATTTCATGTCTGGGATAATCACACATACACTACAGATACAGTAAGAATAATAATAATTCTGGAGTGTTCCTTTAATTATATTCCTAAGAAGAGAAATCCTGTACTGATACTTTAACTCCCTGGTAGAGCTTTAGTTGAAATCTGGAGCTAAATACTTTTATCTCGGTGAGCTCTGTAAGCGGGAGACTGCTGTTTAATTGTCTAATAGTCGGCAGGAATTGGAGTTCGGCAGTTTGCGTTGCGCGGTGTGAGGCAGGAGAAGCCCTGGGCAGGAAACCGCGGTTCTCATTCTTCCTCCATTGATCTGACATTTCACCCCTGGATAGCACGGCAACTTTTTTTTTCTTCTTCTTCTTCTTTTTTTTTTTTTTTTTAAATATTTGGTTTTAATTACCCCCTCAACCTTTTCTCACACCGGTTAGTGTAGTGACATGATTCCCTGAGGTGCAGCAGCCAGTGCGAGCGTCGAGAAGCCACGTAACCATGGAGCTTTTAGCAGGATGACTAAAGGTTTGCTGTGGCTTGAAAATACCCAGATAGGGTACTCGATGTTCTCTCTGTGCATTTTGGCACCTGACATTGTATTATTGCACCCAGGATGCTGAAAAGTGTGAAAACAACAGAAAAGCACATAATTACAGGAACCAACCTGAGAAAATATGCCTGGTTCAGTACTATAATAGCTGCAGACATTATCTTAGCCTCTAGCCTGTAGTTACCTGATGGTGCCCTTTCCTTCCTCTTTACTGCAGATACTCTCTCACAGATGCAGTCCGGAAAGTGGACTAAGCAAAATATAGCGCCGGTATTTAGCAGCTATTAGCATCCATAGTAGAAATATTAGGCCTTTTACATCTATTAAGCTATTTAGGTTTTATTTCTAGCCTAGTGCTCGAGTCCATTTTGTCTCTTGCTCCATGTCCAAGGCCTAATATTAGTCTTTTGAGAAGATTTCAAAGAGTCACCCTTCAAATGTGGCCATGAATATGCTTATAACAACAGCCATTTAAACTCCTCAAAACGTACAGGAGGATATCCATACATCCATCGATCTTCTATACCGCTTTATCCTTTTCAGGGTCACAGGGAAATCTGGAGCTAATCCCAGGGAGCATGGGGCACAAAGCGGGGTACACCCTGGACAGTGTGCCAATCCATCGCAGGGCACAATCACATACACATTCACACACCCATTCATACACTACGGACACTTTGGACATGCCAATCAACCTACCATGCATGTCTTTGGATTGGGGAGGAGACCGGAGTACCCGGAGGAAACCTCCACAGGAGAACATGCAAACTCCGCACACACAGGGCCACGGTGGGAATCGAACCCCCGACCCTGGAGATGTGAGGCGAACATGCTAAGCACTAAGTCACCGTGCGCCCTTACAGGAGGATATATTGTGCGTAAAATAATAATAATAAGACTTCTTTTAAAATATATATAAATATAATCCTGCATCAGTGTAAGTTGATTGCCAAATATTTGTTTAATAGGTTAATTTTTGTACCCTCCAGATTCCGTTTAGTCAGAAGATGCAGCTGCAAATCACAGGTTTAGATTAATACATTTGAATATGTTGTCGTTTCTATAGTGACGGCTCATTCACAGGGACGTGTACAGCGAGCACGCCACATGAAGAGTAAACCGTGATTTACAGTGGCGTTTGTTTAATTAAGGTGGCGTTTATTTAACGTTTATGGAAGGTGTCTCCGCTGTCGGTGCTTTGTAACAGTCTGTAGAGAGGCTGGTTAGGGAACGACTGTTTACAGCTGCTGTAACGTAAGTGAGAACAAGAACTAACCTGTTTTGTGGACGTTCTGTAATGTTTCTTTAGACAATATGAAGAACACATGACATACACACGGTCGGGTATAACTCAACTCTCTTGTTCTGTTCTCTTATAGACGAGCACCAACTGGAGCGCCATCTACAGGTAAGAACCAGTATACATCACAGTTCCACAACACAATCAACATCAGGTACGAAGAACTACGTCATTTTCTGTAAGCACGTGATTATGGAAACACTTTCAAATATATTTCTAAGCCTATACAATGAGACTCCATGCCTGAAGGTTTCAAGGAGTCCGTGATAAGCAGTCACATGTTTTTCAGCGTTCAGTATCCCCACCAGCTGCCACCGTGTATGAGCCATAACAAACCTGTTTTTTTTTTCAGTCCTTGATTCAATTGCGTCTCTTTTTGTTTTAGTCCTCTTTTGCTAGAAAATGAGCACACATGTCTGTCAGCCACCACATATGTTTTGATCTGAAGCCAAAGAAGGTTTCGAGCGCTGGGATTCGTAATTAGCGTGATCTGAAATTGCTGTGTTTCTTTTTTGTTTAAAACATGGGAGCTTTGATTATTGAAGGATGACCAAGGACAAAACAAAAACCTCTGAAAATCCATTCATTATGTTTTTGTTCTTATAGTTTTTTTTAACATGATTGGCTGCAGGCAAACTCGTCAGCTTTCCTTGCGCTTTGTTTGCGCTGACTTGCATACACGATCACTGCAAACTCTATTATATCTGCATTTTAACCTTGGCTTGTTTACCCGTGGCTTGAATATTTCCCCTCTGCAATCAGGTCACCTTCCTATTAAAAAATGCGCCAGCAGAGCTGTAGAGGTGATATACCGAGGGGTGGAAAGCATCCGGTGATATTTCGCTCTAGGTTAAGCTCTCTGTTAAGTTTAGCCCATAAAGATCAAGTCCTCATCAGCCGCCTCAGCGTCACGACAAGCCCCGGTGTCCGGTAATTTGTGTAAACAAAGAGAGTGATTTGTTTCTAGATCGTCACAGGCCACCATTCAAACAACACCAAAGTGTTCTAGCAGATCTGATCCGCCCGAGCTCTTTTCCAACTATCAGGGGACTGAAGCACACGAGAGAGTGCCTCTGTCTCCATCAAAGCCCTTGGTGAGGTGAAACAGCTTTGCGGCTCAAGTGTGCCTGAAGCCCCCTGAAGACCCTGTCCATCTGCTTCCCTCGGCCATTCCTGTCCCTCTTGTCATTCAAGGAGTAAACAAACAATCCTCTGCTTATTTATGAGACACACAGCACAAGTCTCAACGGTCAAATCCTTCTCTGAATCCAAGCTAGTCCTGAAATGGAGCTGAAATTCAACACATTTTCAAGCTGCAACACTGCAAAACAATTATTCAGATTCTCTCCTGTTTCTACCTACATAAAAATAAACAAATCTTAGTAGATTATCCGGTAAAAATCCGATCTAAGCTCCTCCAATCTTACAGTACAGGTGTGGATGATTTGTAATCATATTTATTGTAAATGTTCAGAATTTAGCCATAACGTTGTATTAAAGGGCAAAAAAATAAATAAATCAACATCTATGACTAACTCAAAATGACGGAACCTTATACAACCGCTTCACAAAAATTACCCGTAATTTTCTGCATAAATGGGCCAGGAGGCGTCATGTGACATCATCACGACACTCATCCGGCCAAAGCCCTCTTCGATTCACGTGCGTCGAGCATGAGTACGGCTAAAAGGTCTCGTTTACTAACAAACATCTCTGCGAAAGACGTGACAATTTCGTCAATTCAATTTGCAAATTTGGAAGAGAAAAAAAAAAGCGCAGCAAAATCAAGCGTTTTTGGCCGCAACGATCACAAAAAACTCCGCGAAATCCTATATGGACTGGTTATAGTAGAGGTGTGCATCAGGGAATGGGACCCTATAGAACCCTCAGGACCTAACAGAAAAGTCACAGGAGTTATTTATTCTCTTGCGGGAGGTCAAACAACGTGACACGTTTATCATCAGTGATGGATCTGTCCTGGTCAGAGGTGCTGTGATTTAAACAGTTCAATTGTTTATAGTCTGAGGGATACTGTAGAGCTAACTATGTTGAGCAGAAAATCTTGCAGGTGCGAACGATCCTAGCGACAGGAGTCGATAAGATTGGTCAAACTTTCCACAACCCGTCTGGCCTAACTAGCCGAGCGAGACTGGATAGTGATGCGCAACCCGCGGCTCTCAAAGCGCACAGTCTTTAACACGGTGCTGGTAACAACAAAAAAAATTAATTCTGAAACAATGGCAGGAGTTTGTTTAAAAAATTTTATTTAGCTTTGACGGACAGCAAAAATAACTGCAGGATGAATTCTTTCAGGAGCAGGAAGGAGTGCGATTAAAAACATTCTCGCACTCACCTCTACACTTCACCAAAAGTGATATCAACGGTGTTAACTATCCTTTAAAAAATTTGAAAGAAAATGTAAAAAAAAAAAAAAGAAGTCTTATAGTAGTAGACTGTAGCTTCATCTGGTGAAACCAGCTGGTTCCTCTTCTCACTAACAGTACATTACAGCAACCAGTTAATTAACAAAAACACAGCTTGTCATGTTACCAAGTCATGTGACCATCTTTACCTCTGACACTGGAGACTCCTTCCCTAGATTGATTATACACGTTTGTAAAAATCTGTTTATGTGCAGCATCCGCTGTAGAAGTCTCTGTGAACAAGCTGTTACTATAGAAACGACAACATGTTAAGGCGAGTGCATTAATATACGGTAAACCTGTGATTTGAAGCTGTACTGTTTTTACAAAAAATTGAATCAACACCTTCTGACCAATCAGAAGCTAGAATTTAACAGCACTTGGTTATAAAGGCTAAAAATTAAGCCTGGTTTTGTGCAAGAGATTCCTGAGAGTCCGGATCGTTGCCTGGGATTCATTTCTCTGGGCGTCTGATGACTGAATGATGATCCAGGATTTTTTTTTTTTTAAAAAAAGAAAGAAAAGAATTAAATTCAATTCGATTTTATTTGTATAGTACTTTTTACGATGGACGTCGTCTCAAAGCAGCTTTACAGAAACATATAAACACAGGATAGAGATTTTAAGTGTGTGAATTTATCCCTATTGAGCGAGCCGGTGAGACGGTGGCGAGGAAAAACTCCCTGAGATGATATGAGGAAGATTCCTCAGGAAGTATTTGAAATATTAGTGGACTTTCACATTTTCAGTATCAGTTAAGCATGTATGAATCTCGTAGCAAGCCAGAGTCTGAACTGTCAAGCACGTCTGCATCTCTGTAATAGTGGAAGTAAGTCATTAAATGTGAAAGAGGAGCTTCAATTATGTAAGTCTTGTACCTGGAAATATATATATATATATATGTGTGTGTGTGTGTGTGTGTGTGTATAAAAGCTGCTTTAATCTGTACAAAGTGTGAAGGACCGTGAAGAGAGATCTTTTTAGCACACCTGCTTTTTTTCTTTAGTAAAAGCAGATGTTAAAGTCTATTTATATCGTTCTAAAACACCGAACCACCTGCAGTCCTGTCTCAACCCTCAACCATTATTTCTAATCTCATTGTCTCTGACTGGATTCTGGTCTCGGTCTCAAGACCAGCATTTAGACTACAAAGTAATGATCTCGGATTACACACACACAGCAATATGGCTTCTTAGTGTCCTACAGGGGTTCTGTTTGGAAGTCTGTCTGAGAGAGAAATGCTTTATTGTATGCTTCACTCTACCACAGAACCCTTCACTTTTTTCTTTTTTTTTTCCAGTGACCTACACTGGAATGTTCCTCAGTGGTTCTTTGAATAGTTAAGGGATTTTTGGCTTCCTAATGGGGTTCTTCTTGGAAGAGTATCACATAGGGGAACACTATTTTAGGACTGTAGATCCTCAAGGATCAATAGGTTGTTTACAGAACCAAAATTGGTGACGGGAAAAATCTTTTCCTGGCATCTGTTTTTTTTAATTGTACAGGTTCTGTACAATATTATAGGTTCTTGGAGGTTCTCCGTAGCAGAAGATGGAGAATTCTTAAAGGTAAAACAATCTTACAGAGTTTTTCCATTGTAGAGAGGGTTCCAAGGCATTTCTGACTGGTTCAGTGGATAACTTAGCCTCCTAAATGGGTTCTACTTGGAACCTTTCACTCATGGCCACTGTAGGCACTACATAGACACTTTAATAGGTCCTGCAGAGTGATAGCCCTTCTAAATTGTTTGCCATGTCGCGTGCTCTGGTGCTTGAGGAACGTATGACATCAGCACTTGACGGGCTCTCACACTGATGGACTTGGAAATTGTAGTCGAGTACTGTGAAGAGCTGTATGAGTGTTCTGGACAGGATTTTAATTCCATCTGTGGAACATTTTAGACCAAAGTCCTAGTTTCTGACTGTAGCCGTCGTACAGTGAGGAGTGAGAGAGCAGCTTGTGAGTGTGAATGAGTTTAAGATTGGAAAAAAAAAAAACCCAAAAAAAACCAAACGCAGATTTGGTTCTTCTGTTGCATTAATTTAAAGAACCTTTGTTCTGCCACCATTATTTTTAAGATTGAACAAAAGAAAATGCCGGAATGTCTTCATGGGTTCTGTGAATAGTTAATGGTTCTTTGCTTTCGAAATGCATCCAGCGTGAAACCTTGATCGGATATTTAAGTGTTTATATCTTCCAAAGGGTTCTATGTGGATAGGGAAACACTTCAACTGTCAACTGTCCCTCTGGGAAACCCTTAAAGGTTCTATGTAGAACCTTAAACATTTTCCTGTCAGAAAGAGTTCCATGTAGGGCCATTTTTGGAAGGTATCCAGTGAATTCTTGAAGAATCCTTAAAGAATCTTTTCTTTTTTTTTTTTCTATGAATGTACAAGCCGAAAAATCCTTAAGGAACTCTTACAGGTTCTATGTAAGAACCCTACAACAGATGTTTTAGTTTTCAGAGAGGGTTCAAAGCCACTGGCTTGAAGGCATTTTAAAAGTAAAGAACCCTTAATTGTCAACAAAATCCATGAAGAAATTCTCTCTTACACTCTTAAAAAAAAAAAATAAATAAAGATGCAAGAAAATAGTTCTTTGAATTGATTCTGTGTAGAGAACGTTACAATCTGTGATGAATCTTTAAAGAACCCTTTCTAAGGTAAGTGTGTGGCACAAACTCCAAATGACTGGTCATTATTGTCTTCTAAGTACCTAGAGCCTTTCAGGCATTTAGCTACAGTATCGTTGGACTTGGTAAACTGTTGTACAAAAAGGTTCTTCAAGGGTTCTTTAATGGTTCACTGCATACGCCTCCTAAACGGGTTCTACATGGAACTCTTTTTGATTGGGAAACTTCTCTGGTGCTTGAGGCATTGGCCCATTTGTTATAAAACATATTTTGACTTACATTTAAGAATATATCAGAATATAAATAATGCTTTTGCTTATAAAAATAACAATAATATAGTAAAATATGTATCTGTCAGAATATATATGCAATGAATCACAATATATCCATTATCATGACCTCCAAGCTGCAATAAAGCCATCGTGACCACCACGGCCTTGTTCTACGTAGAACCCTAAATGTTTTCCTGTAAGAGTAGAACCCTTTTTGCAATCATTCTCAAGACCAGTTGTAAGACTGCATATTACTTACATCTCAAATTACACTTCTAGAAAAATGGGTTCTTGAAATGTTCTTTAAACGTTCATCATGGACCAAAAGGTTCACTACGGAACCAAAACTGGTTCTTCAAAACGATGGCATCAATTTAAAGAATCTTTTCCAGGAACTTTTACATTTAAGCGTGTACAAGAGAAAAAGTAGGGATTTCTTTATGGGTTCTGTGCATAATTAAAGGTTCTTTGCTTTCAAAATGTCCTCATTCCAATGCTTTTGAAGGACAACCACAAGGATTCTTAAGGGTACAAAAATAAGACGTCGAGGCTCCGTAGGATAATTAAAGATTTATAACTTCTAAAAGGAAACCTTTCTCATAGTCAACCATGGCTTCAAAGGTTCATCTTGGACCAAATCATAGACTGAAAGGTTCTCTACAGATCCAAAAATGCTTCTTCTTCTATACTATTAACTTAAAGAACCATTTTATGTCACCAGTGAGTGTACAATAGATTTTCATTATGGATAGGTAAAGGTCCTCTGCTTTGAAAATGCCTTCGATCCAAAACCTTGGAACTTTCTCTGAATGGTAAACACTTTACAGCTCTACATAGAACCTTTAAATGTTCTCTAGAGGGACAAGCCAAAGAGTTCTTCAAGGGTTTTTCAGGGGTTCATTGCATAATTAAGGATTCATAACTTCCGAAAAAGGGTTTATGTGGAACCCATAAGCATCCATGCCGAACCCATAAACTATCCGCATATGGTTTCTGTAGATAGATAAAATCTGTTATAGGGTTCTGCATTAAAACTTTAAAGGTTCACCATATGGACCAAAGGATTTCTTCAAGTGTTTTTTTTTTGTGTTTTTTTTTTTAAAAGATTTGATGAATAATTAAGGATTCCTAGTTCCTGATAGGGAAACTGTAAAAAAAAAAAAAAAAAAAAAAAAATGTTACAGTCTTCTACATAGAACTTTTAAGTGTTCCTCAGAGTGACAAGCCTTAAGGGTTCTAAATTGTCTGAGTGTACCAATCACAGCCAGCACAGCTGTCCTTGATGTCTATGAAGCGACCTGCGTTGGAAAATAATCCCGTAATATCAGTGTGCACTCGGGGTCTGAGTACTCTGTTCTCTGATATAAAAAGAAGAATGATATAAATAATATAAAACCTGCTGAAAGGGCTCATATGAAATTTTGAGCAACTCTTCTGTTGATGAGTGGACCATTCTCAACTTTCCTGATTGTGTCAGCTACAGATGCTTTACAGCTTCCTGCTGCAATGTTTGAACAGTCGTTATTTAGCAATGCTACAGCTGCACTTCAGAAGTTAGCATGTCACCTGTCGGTGAAATTAGCCTTTTGCTCTTGACTTTACCGTTTGAACCACACGCAATCACACAGTCTCTATGCTCGTGTTTCTTTTATTTCACGAATACCAATTCCATTCCAATTTTATTTAATTAGAGCATTTAACAGTACACGTTTTTCACAAAGCAGATTTACATGCCGATGCGGCTCATTACTGAACAAACCAGAGGATAAACTCTGAGACGACATGAGGAAGAAACCTCAAAAGGAAACCTGTACAAATTGGTATGTGTGCTGTTTTTCTTCAGCACTTGTTTTTTTAAACCCAGGTTTGTTTTCTGAGGAATTGCCTTTTAATGAAGCCTCAGTTAACACTCTTAAAAATGAAAGGTTCTTCAATGGTTCTTTACAGCACTGCGAAGAACCTTCTTCTTCCATTTTTCCATTTTTCACTGTATAGGGTTCTTGAGTTGACCTATATGGTTCTTTGGAGATTAAAGAAGTTCTTTATGCTTCATTCAGAGCAGTGTATAGGTTCTTCAAGGTATCATCCCTTTAACAGGTTAAATGTTATAAGGTTCTTTGTGGGACTGGAAAAGGTTCTCCTGGCATCACGCTTAAGAACCTTACTTTGGTTCCTTAAAGCACTAACTAAGAGGTTTTTTTTTTTTAAGAGAGCGTCTGATAACGTGGTTCCTTGTAGCACTGCTGTGAAGAAGCATTTCTGGGTTCTTTAAAGCTCCAGTGAATAGATGGTGCTCTAAAGAGTAAAAGATTCTTTGTTCAACGTAAAAGGGTTCTCATACGGCATCAGGCTGAAAACCCGTTTTTGGTTCTAATCGGAACCTTTTATTTTTAAGAGTGAAGTTGTTTTAGTTTGCAGATTAGATGGACTTTATTACTATTATTCTACGTTCTGATGGATGGATGGATGGATGGACGTTATGGATGGAAGGAACATCCATAAAACAAGTTAGTTCCTGTTCTCTCTTACATTTATCAGCTATAAACCGTCGTTCCTTTACTACACTCTTGCTTTCCTCTCTCTCTTGAAGTTGACAAGACAAACAAACGCAGCTTGTCATGTTACTGAGAAACCGCAAAGCGTAAACTCCTCTGTCCTGAAGACGACAGAAAACTTACTTACAGCTTTACTTTTGACCGTTACAAAGCGCTGACACTGGAGACTCCTTCCATAAATGTTCAATAAACATCTCCTTACAGCAAACATCATCATGTCAAATATTACACACACTTCTTTTTTTTTTTTTTTGGTATCCATTTACACGGCGCATTTGCCGTACAAATTCCCGCGACTGAGCTGTTACTATAGAAATGATAACATTTTTTAGAACCCTACTATTATAGAACTTGAATGTGTGAGCCAGTTGAAGCAAATATATATTTTTCTCTTCATTTTAATGAGCATGCAGTCTTTGCAGATTTTAAAAACAAAACTTTGAAGTAATTGTACACTTTTTTTTAAGACTCTGGTCACCAAGGACATCTGTGGAGACTGCGATTGTTTTGTTGCAGCTTGGAGGTCTTTATCGAGATGACCGCATGTCAGCTGTTTCTCTCTGTAATCATCCACTCAGGGCAAAGTGCATTCCTGAGTTTGTTTTTCTTCTTATGAAGTGGAAATGACAACAAAAGAGGATAAAATTCCACCGTGAGAGAAGACCGACGTGAACCGGTGGCTTGTTCTTTCACAACTCTCTGCAATCAAGCTTGAATTTTTTATTTATTTTTTTTTAATTATAACGATATAGAGATACAGAGCGTATGAAGAAAATTCCAGCATTTGCACTTTCACTTTCACAGAGACAGGGATAGATTCTTTGTTTGAGCTGAAGTTAACTACGTTGGACACTTTCCTTTTGTGATTAAGTCAATTTGACAGCAGCGAATATAAATAGAGAGGGAAGAATAGCTGAAGAGGGGAATAGGTTTAAAGGAAAAGGGTGTCCTCTTCAAATTAACACGCTCCTTTTTTTCCTTTTTTTTTTTTAAAAAAAAAAAAAAAAAGAAATTATATATTAATTCAAAGATTACTTTTAGATAAAAAAAAAGGGAAGGGAAAAAAAAGAGGGGGTGAGGGTTCCAGATGTACAATACTAAGTGTATATATCAATAGTGCCACCTAGTGCTATATGGTACTTTTAATATAATGACTCTTCTATACACACACATACTCATGTTCAGTTTTAGCCATTCACGCTGTTCCCCCTGAGGAAAATCCACTTGAAGGAATTGGATGGAAAATGTGCCTTATGAAAGAAATAAATAAGAGCACCAGGCGTGTGTTTACGGCGTTCATTGAGAGAGATTCAGTGGCTGTTTTTCATCTATTTCAAAGTGCAGTCACGATAATGGCGTGTACCAAAATGGCATATCATCTCTAACGACCTTGCATCCTCATTACAGGCTACGCTGCTCACTCTCCATGTTGTTGTAGAGGACTGAATTATTTTTTATTTTCCACGCTGAGTTTTTCCATCAAGGTCCGTCTCGAAACACACCGTGCACTGTTAATAATTCAGCAGGATTGTTAAATGGAGTATTCATTTCAGAAGGTGTCGATTAATGGTCTAGAAGTGCAGCCCGGACAGTAGTTTATGTTAACGCGCTTGTTCTGATATGTTATCGTTTCTATAGTAACGGCTCGTTCACAGGAAATTGTACTGCGGACGTGCCACATAAACGGATTAAAATCATGCGTAATTGTCGATATGGTGACGTTTTGTGTGAGGAGGTGTTTATTTAACGTTTATGGAAGGAGTCTCCCGTGTCAGCGCTTTGTAACAGTCAGAAGTAAAGCTGTAAGTTTAAGTTTTCTGATATCTTCAGGACTGAGGAGTTTGCGTTATTTTGTATTTTTAACTAAAAAAGAGATCCTGGGGAGGGAACGACTGCTTCTAGCTGCTATAATGTAAGTGAGAACAGGAAGGAAATTGTTTCGTGGACGTTCCACAGCGCTACATGTAAATATAAAGGGATACAAGGTATGATGTTTGCTAATAAGTTTTTCAAAAATGTCTTTTGCATGCATGATTAGAAGAATTTATCGCACTGGATACAAAAAAATTTATTCGGAAATTGTTTTACAGGCGCATTTACGCAAAAATGCTAGTTATTCGGAAATACCTGACCTGTCTACTGTACCACTGACCAGTCTTTATCCCTGTCCACGGCACCACTGCCCTGTCTACCATACCACTGCCCTGTCTACCATACCACTGCCCTGTCTACCATACCACTGCCCTGTCAACCATACCACTGCCCTGTCTACCATACCACTGCCCTGTCAACCATACCACTGCCCTGTCTACTGTACCACTGCCCTGTCTATGATACCACCGCCCTGTCTATTGTACCACCGCCCTGTCTACAGTACCACTGCCCTGTCTACAGCCTTGTCTACTATACCACTGCCCTATCTACAGCCTTGTCTACCATACCACTGCCCTATCTACCATACTACTGCCCTGTCTACAGAACCACTGCCCTGTCTACTATACCACTGCCCTATCTACAGCCTTGGCTACCATACCACTGCCCTATCTACCATACTACTGCCCTGTCTACAGAACCACTGCCCTGTCTACCATACCACTGCCCTATCTACCATACTACTGCCCTGTCTACAGAACCACTGCCCTGTCTACCATACCACTGCCC
>JANDJT010000012.1:2009665-2025965 GCA_024331685.1 Stegophilus panzeri | reverse complement strand
ACACACATATGTGTGTGTGTGTGTCTGTGTGTGTGTGTATGTATGTATGTATTTATTTATTTATTTATTTATTTTAAAATAGTATATTGTTTTTTTAAACTCCTTATTAAAGTGCTTGCTAACATTAGCTAACCTGAGATGATTTCTGTGAGTACTTAAAGCGCTAGTCAGCTGGGTAACATTAACCAATTTGACAGGATTGCTGACAGTATTGTATGCGCTAGTCAGATAGCTAACATTAGCTAACCTGATTTCTGAGAGCATTTTATTCTCTAGTCAGATAGCTAATATTAGCAAATCTGACAGGATTTCTGAAAGTATTTAAGTGCTAGTCAGCTGTCTTGCATTAACCAGACTGACAGGATTTTCAACACTAGTCATATAGCTAAATTAGCTAACCAGACAGTATTTCTACGAGTATTTTAAGTGCTAGTCAGCTGTCTTGCATTAATCAATCTGACAGGATTTCTGAACATATATGAAATGCTAGGCAGCTAGCTAAGACTAGCCAATCTGACAGGATTTCTGTGAGTATTTTTAATGCTAGTCAGCTCTCTTGTATAAACCAATCTGACATGTTTTCTCACAGTATTAAGTGCTTGTCAGCTAGCTAACATTAGCTCATCTGACAGTATTTCTGTGAGTATTTGAAATCATAATAAATATTCTTAATTTTCACTGCTACAGTTAGCAAGCTAACATGATCTTCGAAAAATAAATATTAATAAATGTTTCAAATCTCCACCACTGTGTTCCTTGTTCATGCTCTTTATAAATTATATAAAAAGAACACATTGTTCAATCATGTGCCATCACATCACAAGAATTTATGAAGATACAGCACAGTCCTTAAGATCAGATCCTCTAAGCAGAGGCGTTGAAGACGACAGGAGACACAGTGCTGAAGGCTTTATCACACGGCAGCTGTTGCTCAGAACCTGACAGCATCAATCACACACTCAGTCCAGCTCTGTCAGAAATACTCCATCACTACTGCTTAACAGAGGAGAACATGTTCAGTGTGTGTTCTGCTTCTATATCTGTCCTGTGTCACTGCTCTCTCTTTTGTGTTTCATTTATTTGACCACTTCATAATCTTCATTTTTAAAAAAAAAAAAAAACACTGATGAAAGCACATTTTAATTCAGAATTTCAATAACAGTATATAATAATAATTTCAATCCTCATATTACCACTTTTACAGAAATTATATTCTCGGGAGTGTTTACATGTATACAATTTATTTATTTATTTATTTTAAAGGCTGAATCTAGAACCTTTTACGAGTTCGGTTTGTCCCTCTAGAGCAGTGGTCACCAACCCTGTTCCTGGAGGTCTACCTTCCTGCAGGTTTCATCTCCAACCAAAATCTAACATACCTGTTTTAGGGTGACTGCACCTTATGGTTTCTGTTAGGCAGTGCCTTTAGACATATTGTTTTATTTATGTTTACTTTGATCATACCGTTTAATTAGACATTACAGATCTTACTCGCACTCCCACTGTTCATCACCGCGTCTACCCTGCGAGTGAGGAGAAACGCGGCCTCGTTATTAGTAGATTACTTTTGTTATAATAAACAATCGTGCAAATACAGCACATCATGACAATAAACTTGAAATAAACTGAACCTCTTAAGCAGCTCGCACCAGTTTCCCCAACCCCTTGCAGACCGTGTAGCATTTTGGATATAAACATACATTTACATAAGTTTTTTTTCCGCGTATGCTAGTGTATGCGAACAGTCGTACGCATAGCCTTTCACGACAAGGAATCAGAACAACACGAAGAACAATGCTTGGGCAATCTCTCGCCACGATTAGCACCCATATACAAATCCTTATACTCTTTCGGGTCAGAATTATACAAACACGGGTACTTTCTAACCTGCACTCGTTTCCGTCTCTTCCGTTTATTCTGTTTTTTCTTTGACTACCTTGAGAATCAATGGCCCTGGGTCATTGTTGCCACCTTGTGGAACAACTTAATAGTGCTAAAGAATCAAATGCACATGTGTGACCTGCGCGTACAAAGTACATGTGGTTAGAAAAACCTGGCGGCATGTGTATAGTACGCGCATACTCTGCTGATGAGAAAATTTGCGTCATGTGTACTGTAGGCTCTTCCTAGCATACGCGTAAAAAGTGAAGTATGCTTTGGGCTTAAGTTTGTGCCCGTGCATCACAATCGTGTGTCTGTGCTAAACCCAAGCTCCTTTTGATCTTCTGGGGCGGCTGTGGCTCAGGTGGTAGAACGGGTTGTCCACTAATCGTAGGGTTGGCGGTTCGATTCCTGGCCCACGTGACCCCACATGCCGAAGTGTCCTTGGGCAAGACACTGAACTCCCTAGTTACTCCCAATGGCAAGCTAGCGCCTTGCATAGCAGCTCTGCTACCATTGGTGTGTGATTGGGTGAATGAGAACAAGTGTAAAGCGCTTTGTAAAATCGCTAAGGTTAAAAAAGTGCTATATAAGTGCAGACCATTTACCATTTAGCATAAAATGCTTCCCTACCTTAGAGGACTTGGGTTGCACACTTTTTTCTGCTGTCACTTGACAATTACGCCGCCGTCTGATGGTGAGTAAACTTAAGAAATTAATTTTCATTGACTCTGGGTATTCTGCTAAAGAAAGCAGCTTATACTTCCCGTTAGTAAAAAACTGCTAGTCTTCCATTTGAGACGATTCTACCCATTTAAAATTCATACAGTATAGTAGACAGTGGAGTACATGGCGCATAGTGTAAGTGTATAGCACATCATTTTGTACAATTTTGGTCTGTACTCTCCGATGCGTGTTTCCAGAACAGAAGTAATGCAATGAGTAAGCGTACACTGTGCCATGTGCAGACAAACTAATTGATAATGGGATTCATTGACAATGATTTTCATAAACGATTATTATCAATTTTATTGAGTGGTTGTTACAGTTCTAGTTCTTTTGTATGTCCCTCTGAGGGAAAGTTCTGTATAGTACATTACAATCAAATGTTACCCTATCAGATACACCTCCACATAGAACTCTTTTAGGAACACTCTTCGCGCTTTGTTCCCTTGTGAACAATCTCTCTGTTCCTGTGTTAACACTTTTTCCTCTTTGTTCCTCTGTTAACTCTTCCCAACCAGGTATGGACAGATAAAGCCCCTCAACATTCGCACATTTCTTTGTCTTCCTGAATACCATTTGCGCACATTTACATACCTTCCCGAATAAGATTTGCTCGTATTCCTATAACTTCCTGAAAACCATAGATGGAGTTGTTCCTCTCTTACATTGATATGCTTTCTGTTTTATGCAAATATGCCCTTCCGCCTTCTCTCCCTTTACCTGCAGAGAAACCTATTCCCTTTTTCCCCAAGTGATACAGTACTAGAAAAGCCTCAACCCCAAGAAGGTTGGAGAAGCCGCCTTTGGACCTCCCAAAATGGTGATAGCTGTCGCTCGCACGGGCGTACTCACTGACTCTCAACCCCAGTGGATTCACACCAGTAGACGGAAACGGTGTCAGGCCAGTGAACCAGCTCACCCGAGAAAGGAGAAAATTCACAATCCAGCAGCCTTTAGGGGACCTCTTCTCATCTCACCTTAACACATGCACATATAGATTTTCTTCTATTATCCTAGAGAACACATTCAAGTAATAAACATTGACTCATGCCCTGTCTGGAGGGAGTATGTGAATGGTGGAAGCTGTCGTAGGCTCATGGATCCCTGGGCATTCCTCACCGCTTATGGGAAGAGTGTTTGCAGGTCCCGTTGGGACCTAAGAGGGCATTGATAAGTTTACTGTGAACACTCTCTCCTCTCTGTTCCCTTGTTCCTGTGTTAACACCTTTTCCTCTCTGTTCCTGTGTGTAGCAGATTTATAAATTGTGGCAGTAATTTGATTAAGGTTAAAATGATCAGGAACGTGTTTCAGAGATACGAGGTGAACTAAAACTGGTCATCTAAACTGTGTTTAATTACAGTATTCCTCAGGGCATGTTTGCTATAATTTGTATCCATATTTCATGGATAAAACTTAATTAACATATAGTTCCTAATCAGCTGGGGGTCCATAAAACACACAGTTTCATTTCCCATTTGATATCCTGGTGACTATACATTTCAAAGAGGCTCAGGGGTATAAGAGAGTATGCTTGGAATAACCCAAAGAGGTTGGCTTGTAACATCAGAAAAGGCTTTTTACCATCAGAGATGCTTTAACATCACGCATCCTATGAACGTGATGCAGATCAACATTTTGTAAGTTCTCTTTGTTTCTGTTTTCTGTATATCTGTATATGTGTTTGTACAATAATCCCATTTATTACATTATTTCCAAATACTCTGTGGTTCTTCCTTAAGAAACTATCTTGCATTAAAAGTGCATGACTGTATTTATATGGTTATTAGAAATAGTTTCCTAAGCTAAAGTCCCACACAAATCCCCACAGCCACTAACTAAATCTGGAATGGGATGTTCAACAAGCACACATGGGTGCAATAGTGTCTTTTTTTTAAGTGTCTTTTGGATATATAGTGAATATGGGTCAATGACCCATAACATAAAAGTGAATTCATAATGTGAAGTCATGAATACAAATAAAATATCTGAAGTACACACATGCTAGAAAGAGACAATCAAATAAAAAGCATGGTTTCTACAAAGTCAAAGTCACAATCATGATAGCAAATGAAACCTGTAAAATGCTCTAAAATGTGTGTTCCCTTTCAAAGGGAACTCAACGTTGCGTGAGCTTTACGTTGTGGGAAGCGTGAACGGTATCTGAAGCTGCTTCTTCTTCTTCTTCTTCTTATGTGTTTATTGGCAGTTGGCAGACCAGCTTTTGGTGCATTACCGCCACCAACTGAACTGGAGTGTGATGGGATATTAAATTATTACTCTACATAATAAATAAATGAATAAATAAATTATAGAGGGGAAAGGAAAAAAAAATTGCCTGCATTACTTGCCTTTCTTTGTTATATGCTGTACAATGTATAAGAATGTGTTCAACTGTTTCTTGTTCATTTTACTCACTGCATATTCCTGTGGGATGCTTATTGATTTTATGTAAATTGGCGGTCAACCCTGTGTCCTATACGAAGTTGGTAATTATAGACTCATCCTTTCTTCATAATACAGAAGTCAAATCTCCTGTTCCCACTTTTTTTCTGAATTTTAAACAAATGCCTCCCCTTTTGCTCTCTTTCCCATAGATTTTGCCAGATGTTATTTATCGATTTATCAAAGTCTTGGCTTCAGTTTTACTCGTATTGACGGTAATCTCTACATTACAGTATTTAAGTGAGTTCTTTGCAAGTTTACCTGCCATCTCATTACCCTCCACTCCTACATGTGCAGGAACCCAAAGAAATGTGATGGAGATTCCTCCGTTACTTAGCCTGTACAATATTTGCAGGATTTCAAATATAATATCTTGTCTACTATCAGACTGTCCAGATTGCAAGCTTTTCAGTGCTGCCAGAGAGTCTGTACATATAACTCCTCTCTCAACTTTCATATCCTCCACCCACTGAAGCGCGATGAGAATTGCAGCTAATTCCACCGTAAATACCGATAAGTTGTCTGTTGTTCTCTTTCTAATAGATACCCGATATTTAGGTACAAAAACTGCTATTCCAGTTTTCCCTGAGATTGGATCTTTTGATCCATCAGTAAATATATACATCGTGTGAATGTACTTATTTCCAATGTACTGCTTTACCACGTATTCTTCTGATAATATTTTATCTCTTGTACAAAGGGGCCATAGAACATGTACCCTGTTCCCTGAGGGAGGGAGGTTTTTACAGCTGTTATTTCCTGGTCCGCAAAAAAGATGGGACTATGCGGCCAATTTTAGATCGGTATCATCTGAACTGCACTCTTCGGGCATACAGGTTCAAGATGCTGACGCTCAAACTTATCGTTCCACATATTCAGTTTGAGGGCTGCTTTGTGACGGTAGATCTAAAAGACGCAAATTTCCGCATAGAAATATTGCCCAGTCACAGGAAGTTCCTGAGGTTCATGTTTGGAGGCAATGCATATCAATATTGGGTTCTTCCCATCAGGCTAACTTTATCCCCTCGCACCTTCACAAAGTGCATGGATGCCGTTCTGGCTCTCTTGCAACTCCAGGGCATCCGTGTACTAAACTACCTAGATGACTGGTTAATTCTAGCATGATCCAGGGAACTGGCGATTCAACATTGAGATGTTGTTCTCACCCACATAAAGAGCTTTGGGCTCAGGTTGAACCTCAAGAAAATTATGCTTTCTCCAGTGCAGAGGACAACTTTTCTAGGGGTTATATGGGATTCTACTATGATAAGGGCATTTCTATCCCCAACATGCGTAGGGTCAATCCTATCAACATTGAGCAAGATAAAGCTGGATCTGGGCATCCCCTCCAGTCTCTATGAGAGAATGTTGGGGCTTATGGCAGCAGCAGCCAATGTCAGACCGTTGGGCCTAGTGCACATGAGACCATTTCAGTGGTGGCTGAAAAGTCGGGGGTTTCGTCCAAGGATTGAGAGTAATTAGTGTCACGCAGTGATGCCTATGTGCTCTGAGAATTTGGTGGTGTCCCCGGTTTCTAACCTTGGGTCACACTCTAGGGGTGTCTCCTTATTGCAAGACGGTAATGACAGACACCTCCCTCATGGGCTGGGGCATGGTCTTAGATGGCTGTCCAGCTCGCAGTCTTTGGAGCGGCCCTCATCTGGACTGGCATATATATCACCTAGGAATGGCTGCTTGGCTCCTTCTACAATCAGGGTCTATGTGGCCGCCATTTTGTCCAGTCACACCCCTGTTGATGGAGCCTCACACCAGAACAAGAGAAATTGCACCTACTGTATTCAGTAAGGGCTCTCTGTACTTACGTCCACCACTCCAGCCAGTGGCGTAAGTCAGAGCAGCTGCTGGCCTGCTTTGGCGACAACAGTAGAGGTGATGCTGTGTCGAAGCAGCGCATCTCTAATTGGATAGTGGAAGCAATCTCTATCGCTTATGAGGCGTGCGGTCTCACTATGCCTCTGGGCATAAGGGCTCTTTCCACTAGGGGGGTCACCTCCTCGAAGGCTTTGTCCAAAGGGGTACCCTTACAGGATGTATGTGCTGCGGCAGGGGTGGTCTATGCCACACATATTCATTCGATATTACAACCTGGATATACGTTCCACCCCAGGCTCGAGTGTCTTGCAGTGACCCCCCTGGCTCAGACCTTTTGAACAGGCCATGCCCCAGTATGACTGAGTGGGTATTCTCGTCCCCACAGCATAAAGCTCATGCAATGTTAACATAATGTCAACATAAGCATTTATTTGTAGAAAGAAGCAAACTGATCCACTGTCATCTAAAATTAGACTAGATTGGACGTAATCATCATATAATTATTTTATAACATGCTCCTGATTAATTATATTCAGTACGTTCACAGGTACGTCAGTGTCAGTTATGTTTATTTTAAACTGAGAGTTATAAGTTAGCAAAGACTAATGTTACACTTCCATTACATATTAACAGACTCCTCAGATAGGAGACTTAATAAAGAGCAGCAAAGGCTTATCTGTGGACGTTGATGTTCGTCTGTCAGTGTTAAATTTCAGAGCTGGATTACATCTATGAGTTTGCATGGGGTTGGGCTTCAGAACATGGTGGTGGGGGAGGGAGGGTGCAGGTTGGGAAGGGAAGAGACGGGTACAATTTAACGCCTCATTATGCAAATTGATCATCTCAATTGACCATCGCTCTGATAATGGCAGGGCCAGACTGCTGGGGAGTTTTGAAATGCCTCTGGAAAACATCAGTTAAATGTCCCGAGAGCTAAAAATAAGATCTGGAAGAAAATTGAAGGAGACAATTTGGACTTGTCTCGAAGGGGGTGAGGGCATGACTGCAGCGAGTAACGAAGGAACCAATGGCTACGACGGTCAAACGGCCTGAAATGTCACGTGCAATTAAGTGCTAAAGGACAGCCAGGCAGGAAAGTGGAGGGGAAAAAATGAAAAAAGATGTATTTAACTTCTCAGACTGGCATCAGGATTTGGCATTTGCTCACGGGTTAAAAACTAGCATGGCCTTTGTTATTAATTAAGTTTTTTCCAGGCTTGGCAGTATGTTTTTGAACACGACGATGAATTAAGCACAATGCAGATGAGACGGTCCTGTCAGTGCCTAATTGCATTTATCGGCCTGGTGGCTCTTCCTAATCTTGGATTATGATGATACATTAGCAGCTGTGCCTTATGTTTACAAGGCATTCATCAAGGTAATGGGACAAATTCCCCAACATCACGTTAATCATGAGCTGTAATGGACCTGTCGTTATCGGCATCCAGTCTGTCCACATACCAGCTTATTTGCTTTGGTTCATTTTTATAGAGTTTTGTACAATACAGATAATGTAAATTGTACAAAATTGTATAAAAGTGTTAAACATGATGCTTGTAAAACATTAGATCAGTTTCTCAGTGATGACTAACCTTACAAAGTTAGGCTATAAAATTAATTAATAAATAAAGCATACTTTAAGTATATCCAGTTTAACTAGAGGCAGTGGTGGCTCAGTGGTGGCTCAGGATATGTGAAGAAAAAATATTTCACTGTCCTGTAATGTTTATGTGGCATATATAAAGGCTTTCTTTCCTACAAGTACACCGATCAGCCATAACATTAAAACCACCAAGAGATGACGTGAATAACGTTGAATATCTCGTTACAGTGGCACCTGTCCAGGGGTGGGATATATCAGGCAGCAAGTGAACAATCAGTTCTCAAAGTTGATGTATTGAAAGCTTTGACAAGGGCCAAATTGTCATGTCTAGACGTCTGGGTCAGAGCATCTCCAAAACGTCAGGTCTTGTGGGGTGTTCCCGGTATGCAGTGGTTAGTACCTTCCAAAAGGGGTCCAAGGAAGGACAACCGGTGACAGGGTCACTTTCAGCAGGATAATTGAGGCATGCCACTCTGCAAAAATTGTTCAGGAATGGTTTGAGGAGCATGACAAAGCGTTCAAGGTGTTGACTCGGCCTCCAGAATTCCCCAGATCTCAATCCGATTGACCGTCTATGCGATGTTCTGGACAAACAAGTCCGATCCGTGGACGCCCCACCTCGCAACTTACAGGACTTAAAGAATCTGCTGCTAACATCTTGTTGGAACACCTTCAGAGGTCTTGTGGAGTCCATGCCTCGACGGGTCAGAGCTGTTTTGACGGCACAAGGAGGACCTACACAGTATTAGGCAGGTGGTTTTAATGTTATCGTTGATCGGTGTGTACATGGAGAGAAAGTTTATCTAAATTACGTGTTAGTTTCTCAAAAATGTGTGAAAGCCTGTGAAAACCCTGCACAATTGTTTTTGCTCAGATGTTTCTGTTTCTAGGCCAGTAGGGTGTCATCGCCTCATTAGTTCATACGAAATGAAAAGGTCTAGAGTTTATGTATCCAGAATCTCATGTGTGTGTTCCTGTTGTTTCTAAACATTAGCAGCAAAGACTTTGTGAATACCCACAAAGTGCACCATCAGGAGGGCGATGGATCAAAATAAAATCAATCACCGACAAAACATTTCATCTGTATGACATGAGCTGTGCTATATCATTCAGAAGCGAGAAGACAATAATGAGCTTAGCAAACGCATGGACACGGAAAGCAGGTGAACGTGAACGATTTCTTCACTAGGACGTGTTTTTCGGGGAACTTCTAACCAACTACTAGCTTCTGATGTTCTCAACATCCACCTCTGACTTCCCTCCTTCTCCTGAGTTGCTTATTATTTTCGCAGTTATTATCACTTTCCAGGTTTAACATGCATAAAAATATTTTATTTATAGATAATTATTTGCTTTTTTTTTTTTTTTTTTTTTTTAAAAAAGGGACTCATTTGCATAGCTAGTAG
Source organism: Stegophilus panzeri (assembly GCA_024331685.1). Lineage (NCBI taxonomy): Eukaryota > Metazoa > Chordata > Actinopteri > Siluriformes > Trichomycteridae > Stegophilus > Stegophilus panzeri. The sequence goes on along the minus strand of JANDJT010000012.1, from coordinate 2,016,073 downwards.
GGGATTAAAGTTCCAGCTTTGACACAATACGATACAATTTCGATTCGATAATTGTCAATACGACTGAATCTGCTACAGTACAACATGATATGATTTAGTAGCCTCCGATTTATATGTGACCAAGTTTGTTCAGTTTAAGGGATAGACTCTCATTAATTTGCAAATGGCAATGACATATAGAAGGACTATTTTAAAAATATCAGAGTTATGGGGAAATCTCTTTAACAGCCTATAAAGTTTACAATGGGAATCATTTTTTATACTCCAGTCGGTTGTCCTTATGACAATTTATGGTTGTTGATTCAATTAATTTCTTTCGATGCACCGTTCCAAATCAGCTAAATGTTACACCCCTAGTATCTACCTAACATTAGCTAGCTAACAAAACACCGCTTTTGTTAGTTGTAAAGCATTTGTCTTATGCAGCGTCACATGTCAGTTTCTAAAAACGAACCATTCTTAATTTATTGAACCTATTAAAGTTGCAACCATTTCATCATTCCTTTAAATTAGTGCATTCATAGCTATGTAGAGCACAAGGTAAATAAGAAATCTCCTTTAGTAAGAGATCGGATTTAAGGTCGAATGCTAAGAGTAGCTAGTTAGCGTGTGTTAGGTTGTTTTATTGTGTTTGAAAACATAGGGTATGTCTCAGTTAGCTTCCTAGTTCAGTAGTCAGGGCAGTGATCAGGGAGTCGGCCATTTTAAGGGCTTTCTCGATCGCAAAATCTTTCCAGTGCAATGGAACGTTCGTTCCCTAAAAATCCCACAATGCACCGCAAAAACCAGGGAGCTTCGATACCTCACTATGTTTTCTCATTGGAAATGACGTCATATTTTCTGAAGCCTCTCTGATCGAAAAAAAAATCATAAAATGGCGGATGAACTCTCAGCCAACTTAAGTAAGTAGCTTGTTATCATTGTTGTGGCTCTCAAATGATTGCTTACGTTAGTGATTTTTAACTTTATTTGACATTTTAACGTCTTTTAAGTGTTTCATGAGTTTTACGAGCCTACGATCCTGCTTGGAGTACCACGACAGAGATGTAAGTGATTACGCTAACAAATTTATACGACTTATGATGTCAAAGATGAAAATCGGTCCTGCCTGTTGTTGATAAATGCCCGTAGTATTCGTTTTACAACGCGAGTACGTAGTCACGTCATCAGTGTCCCGATGAGTAGTGAGAACCCGTGAACATGATATACTGCTTCACCACCTAGGGCACTAGGGAGGTGATTGAGACGCACCCATAATAATGTAAGAAGAGCTAGCCAGTTAAGCTGCACTGCAAAAAAAGTCAATTTAATTGACTTAATTCAATTTCAAATCGGTTCCATGTGGATGAATGGCGTTCCCTTAGCACAATTTGTTTTTGTACATTCAACAGGATTGGATGACGTATTTTCAAATCCCTCGAATAAAGTCGAAGTCCGGGTTACCCACCACACCGACGCGCTGCACAACAAGTCCATTTAATGCTACAGTCATTTCTTCCCGTCAGTGCCAACATCCTCATGAGATTTTATAACATAATTGGATCACTATGTGTATTGATCGCACTCACTCTGCGTCGTTCAAACTAGTAGATTGGACACAATTACATTGATGTTATCTTATTGTATCTTATTCTACGATATGTCAGCGTGCTTGTTATGCAGGTTTGCGAAGTGAGTTTATACACTGTTAGCACGTTTCCTTGTGTCTTTGAAGCCGAAAGTACCAAGCTAGCTGGCTAGTATTATCTCGCTATCTCAAAAACCAGTGTTTTGTTGAAGGCGAAGTACTTTTCTTTGACAATCCCTGCAGCTCTTCTGCTCTAACGGAAATCTGGGTACGGATCTTCGGCTCTAGTAGTGTACTTTCAGGTGCGATGATATATACGGTGGACGTATATGAGTCGGTGTATGTGTTCGAACTTTCCTGTCAATTCAAACCTTAACGTGAATTACTGCGAGTCACTATTACAGGATGGTCAAGGTGACTCACAGCAGCTCGTGAACATTATGTTTTAGACGCTTATTATGTCAGTAATGACTGTAGATTTAAGCTGCTGCATTTATTATTATGAAGCTGTTTTTTTAGGTTGTTGGTCATTTAAAATCAATTCAGTCTGCTGTTAATGTTATTTTATTCAGTCGCATCCAAATGCAGAGCTCTGTGGCTACTCCTCGGAGCTCATTTACTAAATTAATATTAAATCGAACACATCTGATTATTTTCCTGACTGTTTAATTATGCTCCTTAAATGCACATTTATTTTCCTGACTGCAGCCAGTAAGCACCTAATTATGAACTGCAGTTACAGTTACAAATAATCAAGTATAAATGAGGCAGGTTTATTGTGTGTTTACAAGGACACGCCGAATAGATCTATCTGCGTAATGAATTCCTTATAAAAATTCAGAATTTGTCCTTTTGTTACAGTAGGAAATCTAAAATATATTTATACACAGGGACGGATTAGTAAATCCTGGGTGGGGGCCGTGCTCTCCACAGCGCTATGCATGAATTAAGGCAGGGAGATCTGACCACAAGAAGACACACACCTCTAGGTGGCGCTATAATTCACAATTTCGTAAAACTGCTCATAACCTTTGAATCGCTCAACATCAAATCAGGATTGGTGTTTCTTTTAAAAGTGCTGGAAGGTGCTGAGTGTTTATGATGGAACGAATCTGCGATTTGTCAAACAAGAAGTCGGCCATTTTGAATTTTAAAAAAAAACTGCTTTGTTTTGGAGGTTTTTTTGTTTGTTTTTTTCGCGTCTTCACTTACAATTTTGGTCCAATAACAATTAAATTTGGAGGACCGAACCCAGAGAGCCCAAACCGAACAAAAAAGGTTTCTTACATGGAGTACAGATGCTTCCGGTTCTCGCATGGTGTGTGGTAGCTCAGTGGTTAAGGTGTTGATCTACTGCTCAGAAGGTCGTGAGGCCCCTGTTGGGCCCTTGAGCAAGGCCCTTAACCATCAACTGCTCAGATGTATAAATTAGATAACTGTAAGTCGTTCTGGATAAGGGCGTCGGCCAAATTCTGTAATGTAAATGTAAATATAATGTGTACAGGTGCTTCCGGTTCTTGTGTGGCTCTTGAACGATTCTTAGCGTGGAGCAAAATCAGAAATTTAAGCTGCACCCCAGGTACTGTAGATTGTAGTGATCTCTGATGTTACCACCCTGAAGTTGATTATTTTCCTATAACAGAACATCCACAAGTGTTTTATTCCTCTTATACAACAGCAGTTTGCCAATGACTAAAACTTTTTACAGAGCACTGACACTGGAGACTCCTTCCATGAAATGTTATCAATGTAATAAAGGTCCCCATACAGAAAATTGCACCATGTAAATGATTACACACAATATTGTTAGTTGGTGAATCTGTTTATTATTCCTGATTTCATGTGATGGAGCAGAAACATGAATTTAGGCTGCACCTGTTGTGGATTGTAGTGATCTCCGACGACGCACTCGTGATGAGGGAAGGACTCTCCAGAACCTCTTCATGCTCAGTACTGAACAATAAAAGTAACGAATCTGCAATGAGCCTGAATGTTTCTGTGTCTCGGCTCAATAGCAGTGTAAATGAAGAAGCGCAAATACTGTCACCCAGTACTTTGTGGTAATTTCATATTTTTATACATTGTTATGGCAAATGCAGCACTCTTAAAATAGGTCCCTCTTGATGGACGTACGTCTGGCCCACTGTCTCTTTCATGAAGTGCCATTCAGGCTGCATATTCATTAAAGAATCCATCCTGAAATTACATTAAATATGGTTTTTCTTATGTGTCATTCCTGTGAGATGTTAGCGGTCGTGTGTTGCCGTGACGTCACAAGGGGATAATGTTATTGCTAGCTCAAGTTACAAGTGATAATGATCACAGGTTTCACTGTTAGCGCACCATTTTCCAGCAATGTACAACATATTAATAATGAGAAATCCAGCATAGAAGTAGTGGAGACATTGGTGCAAACGCTGGACTCAAAAGTCCCAGAATGCAATGTATGGCACCGAGTTGAGGCAGAGACTCGGCTCAGCTAGTTAGCGATCTAGTTAGTGATCCGTGAAGTGACGAGTGCGATGGTGTTGATGGTAGTTGGAGGTATGGAAGCTGATCTGTTTAAACAGAGTGTACAGACGAGGAGGTGAGAGACCCGTACGTACTACAGCACTAAAGCGCCGCTGCATCGCACTCTTTAGGTAGAGATGAAGCGAGGGTTAAATCCCACTCCACAAGTTTCAACAGCTTTTCGAGCACCACTGTGGGTAACGTAGGAAAGCGTTAAGCAACGTAGACCAAAATAGACCAACATGTCAATGAAATAAGTTTCAACTAAAAAAAATAAAGACATTCATCGTAAATATTGTCCAGTCATTCAGGGTGAATTTTTGAATTACTAAATGAGCCTGTACAATTTTTTGTAAAACTTTAGTAAACCAGGGCCTCTAAAGTCTAAAATTCGAATGCATAATTGGGAGGTTCATAAGACTACTATAAAGACCTAGTGATTTGTATTTAGGTAATAATTATTTAAGCTTGTTATAAGTGCAATGTAGACTCTTAGCTAATATATTCTGACAATCATTATGGGGCGACTGTGGCTCAGGTGGTAGAGCGGGTTGTCCACCGGGTTCGCTTTCCGGCCCACACGTCTCCACGAAGTGTCCTCGGGCAAGACGCTGAACCCCAAATTGCTCCAGACGGCAGGCTAGCGGCTTACGTGGTCTCTCCGCTGTCATTGGGGTGTGAACGGGTGAATGAGAAACAGTGTAAAGCGCTTTGTGGAACCTCTAGGGTTAAGTGCAGACCATTTACCATTCATTAAGTCGAAGTGAATCTGTACTGATGTAAAAATGAGCAAATCCAACTAACATCTCCTCAGAAGGTATGGGCTCATACACCTGTCAGTGGGTCACTTGTCTTTATCGATGGTGCGACTGCCAGCGGCAGCAGTAGAACGATTTGTGAAGTTAACTGCTCGCATCTAAATGTGTCAAAATTTAACAGATGGCACTTCACCTCAAAGCAGGACAATGACCCAAAAGCAACTATTTCGAAAAAGTCGAGTGTTATTGACCGGCCAAATCAATTACTGAGTCCCACTGAGCACTTAGGCACTTACCGACGGCAGACAAATTTCCCTGAAACAGAAGAGAAGCAGAAGAGATTGTGGTGGGGGGAAAAAACAACAACAAAAGGCTGTATTACAGACCTGAGAGAGCAGCGCAAAGTATACTTACATACTTACTTACAGATAAGTAAATACACTACATGTACTACCCAGTTCATAAAACTGTTTAAATAGTTACAAGCGACCTGATTTAAAAGTAGTGCCATGCCCACCTCACTACTCGGAAACGTAGTTAGTTAATAGGAAATGTAGAGAGTTTCGTAACACGAAAATTACGACGCAATCAACTTTTAATGAGAGTCTCGCATCAACTTCGTTACACTGCGATTCTGATTTGCAAATTAGGAGTCGATGCCTTAAGAGAGAGACAGACACGGAGAAAGACAGAGTGAAGAGATGACAATCATTAAAGTCAATGAGAGAGAAAAAGGGGCCTTGAGAAAGAAATTAAGAGGAGTGAAAAGAGCAGGAATAGCCAGAGCTGGAACCGTTCAGAACAGTCCCCCAGCGAGCCCCGGCGAGCCGAGTGTCCAAAGACCACAAAATGAGGGAACACTTGTGCTCGGCTCTCTTCAGATTTATTTCACTTCAGTCTTCTAACCTTAATCTGTCGTTGGTGCTGAGGAATACCACCACCTTAAAAATGTAACTTACACTTAGATTAGTCAATTTAATAGACCACTCTGCTACACGCATTTATTTTGTTTGTGTATAATCAATGTGGTAATGTACTGAATAAAAACCTTTACCATGTATATAAACTATTACACTATATTATTCATGTCGTGTCCACTCTGTATTGCCATGTTCACTTTGTTATCGTTGTGTCCACCCTGTTACCCTGTCGTTTAAGGGTTACTCGAGCGATCCTCTGTATAGCTAAGGGTACTTTTGCTTCCTAGGAGTTCTAGTTTAGCAGTCTGATAGAGAAACACTCTGGTCTGGGGTCTGTGTGGGGATTTCTCTGATTGTTGATTGTATTGTTTTCAAGCTCGTTATTGAACGGCAGAGCGAGCATTGTATTGAACACTGGTCACCTGGGCTCCGGGTTGTAAACGGTTGGGAAACTGAGAATATATTCGTCATACGAATAGACAAAATGTCAACAAAGGAAAGCATCGATACGTCCTTGTGGTGTATTTGGAAAGAAATCCACACAAACCGAATCGGTTTGAAATATAGGGAGATTGTGGCAATTATGGCTTACTTTGTTTCTTTAGAAATCCAACAAATTCACCTTTTGCTCTTTAGAAATAAAATCTCTATT
>JANDJT010000012.1:1965068-1994853 GCA_024331685.1 Stegophilus panzeri | reverse complement strand
TGTAGTTTTGGAGACTTTCTGACCCCAAGACGCAACTAACTTCTGCAATTCTCCAGCTGTGATCCTTGGAGATTTTTGGCCACTCGAACCGTCCTCTTCACAGTGTGTCGAGACGATACAGACACACGTCCAATTCCAGGTTGATTCATAGCATTTCCAGTTGACTTGAACTTCTTAATTATTGCCCTGATGGTGGAAATGGGCATTTTCAATGCTTTAGCTATTTTCTTATAGACACTTCCCATTTTGTGAAGCTCAACAACCTTTTGCCGCACATCACAGCTTTATTTCTTGGTCTAACACATTGTTATGAATGACTAAGGGAATTTGGCCTGTGTGTTACCTCATATTTATACCCCTGTGAAACAGGAATTCATGATTAAATTTCCTGTTCCTAGTCACCCAGGTGTACAAAAAATTAAAATATCATATATCAATAAAATATCACAAAATATCAACATACTTCAAATATATTTTTCTCATATGAATTCATAGGGGTGCCAATAATTTTACCAAGAGTGTCAATATTAGTGGAGGGCACTGTATGTCAAAACGTCCACCATTTTGGAAAGGTCCAGATGCGACAGTAAACCAGTGGTACAGTGTACTCAAGCGACTCACACTGTGTTCAAGCGACCCAACCCCCCCCCCCCCCCAAAAAAAAAAAATTAAAAAAAAAAAAAAAAAATTAGCTTTGTTTCAGAGGTCATGAATTCCTAAACGTATTTTTCAATTTTTTAATTTTTTTTCTTTACTCTACACCATGAAACATCTCCCCAGCAGATGGCAGTATATCCACTTTCTGAGACCATCTGATCTGTGCTTCGAAAAGATGACAGTGTAGACTCCTGCTCCTGTAGATGTGCATTAAAATCATTACAAATTGCAAAATCATAAAATTAAGAATAATCAGAGGAAAACAAACAAGCTCCTTGCATTAGTATCATTTCAGAATATAAAAATGAACAAATAAAACTATAAAGTCTGTTACACCACAACGCTGTTGAATTCTGGATGCTGATTGGCCAGAAGGCTCTGACAGTAGTGTAGATGCAAATCACAGGTTTATATTAATGTCCTCGTTCTAATACGTTATTGTTTCTATAGTAACAAAGACTTGTAAAGACTTTTAATTGAGTCACAGAGAAGCAAAGTTCAGTTTCTAGATTCTGTACCAGACTCATTATGTATCGTTCACGAACGAGTCGGTTCTTTTGAGTGAACGTTCAGAACCGACTCTCATATATGAGCCTTTTCTTCTTCTTCTTCTTCTTCTTCTTCTTTATGTAGGCAATGCTGTTATTCCTGTGGTGCAATTTAATCCAGATTATTCCGTGTAAAACTCTTTTCAACATCTGAGTTGTTCGTTAGTAGGAATAGTAAGTCGGGTATTTGACTCAGCTCATTTAAAAAGATTTTATTAATTATTTTGTTAATTAGAGGCTAAAGTAAGATTCCATGGAACAAGTTTAGCCTTATTCTTGGCAAAGAAGAACCATTACTTGTAAAAAAATAAAAATAAATAAATAAATAAATAAAAAAATTTAAAAATCGCAAATTTTGTTCGGTTTAGATATATATCAATACACGGTTTGGGACTCGAAAGAGTCGACTCTTACAAATGAGCTGATCTGACTCACAGTACACATTTCCGTGGCGCCTGTCCAGAACCCCGCCCCTACATTTTAACCACGCCCAGTTAAGGTCCTTCTTGCGACGTGTTCCTTCTCCTACGTGAGGTATCCAAGTCAGTCGCCTGTCTAAAAGACATCTATAAAACCGTCAAGTTGAAACCACGCAATCTAAAACCTACTAACGAGTGTTGTTATACATTGATATATATTTACAATGCGGATTTTTTTAAAAAATAGCATATATTTGAATGTCACAAAATAAGAAGCTACATGAGAAGGAATATTAATACTCAGGCGCACTTCTCTTTCCTGTAAGATCCCGCAAGCGGCCACTTTGGAGACACCAAAATGTCTGGAAAGAGTTTTCGGGTTAGCGACGGAGACTGGATTTGTCCAGATAAAAAGTAAGTAAAACGTATATTTAGTATTTGTTATAAGGTGTTTGGATTGAATGTGTCATATTTGTGCACTTTGAAAAAAAGGCTGTTAGGACGCTTCCTTGGAAATATTAGCAGTGCTAAATAGCTAGGTGACGTTGTGTGTAACTTGGCCTGCTTTGCTTTACACGTATATACATTAAATACTCATTTAAATAACAAACCACTCATTGATAAACCTTTTAAATCGAATAACTTTATATTCGCGTGTGGCTTTTAATATTCTAGTAGCAGCATTGCTAGCTAATTAAATTTCTATTGTGACAGTTTGCATGCTAACCGTTGCAAGCTAACGTTACCGCTTCTGATGTTCAAAAAAAGCAAATCTCCTTTAAAAAAAAAAATATATATATATATTATCACTTTATTACATTTAAGACGCGCATGAGTTTAGGCAGATCAATATTTCTCCAGGACAAAGTGACCTTTATTAAAAGCACGGCCTTCTTTTGTGCCTTGACAGGGGGTTGTATGCAAAATGATTCTCTTTACTGAGTCGATTCATTTAGTTCGGTTCTCAAATAACTCCGCCATTTGACTCACTGATTTGTTTATTAGTATTTATGTAGGGGAAATGTTGAAAAAAAACACAATATTGATTGTGAGAAAGTCAAAGCTATAAAATATGGATTATATACAGGTAGTTTCTTGCATGTGTACTGTTTCAATGTTATTTCACTTTTTATATTTAGATCTATTTCCCATGCATTCTTGGTCATTAATCCTGTGATTTTTATTTATTTATTTTAAAATATTGGGACCACAGATTTTTTTTTCTTCGGTTTGATGAGCATGTATACGTCATAAAGACACGCTCGAAGACATTGATCTGAATTCCTACAGACATCCAGTATTACAGAACTGGCACATCTGGAAAGCTAATCCTGTCCAAATAGGACTTAAATATTTTTCCCTGATAATCACTCCCTTGTTCTTGTGTTCAAAGATGTGGAAATGTGAACTTTGCCAGAAGAACGAGCTGTAACCGATGTGGAAGGGGTAAGTGATGATGTGTGCTCGCTGTGAGACACATGGTGTATAAACAGAGCGTTGTTAAACATGCACAGCTGCGCTGTTTACCTTTACGATAATAAACGAGTGAGTGTTTGTTTGAACAGAGAAAACGACCGAAGCAAAGCTGATGAAGGCAGGAGGAACAGAGATCGGGAAGACTCTGGCTGAGAAGAGCAGGGGACTCTTCAGCGCCAATGACTGGCAGTGCAAAACGTGAGCTTTCTCACACGAACACTCATACACACACTTACACACGCACATTCTTACACACAATTACACACTTACACCCTTGCTCCCTTGCACCCTTACATTCTTTCTTACTCTTACCCCCTTGCTCCCTTACATTCTTTCTCTTAGCCCCTTGCACCCTTACCCCCTTGCTCCCTTACATTCTTTCTTTCTCCTAGCCCCTTGCACCCTTACCCCCTTGCTCCCTTACATTCTTTCTTACTCTTGCTCCCTTACCTCCTTACACCCTTACCCACTTGCACCCTTACACTCTTATTTACCCTTGCACCCTTGTCTCCACAGCTGTCTCAGACAGCTTTAAACTGATTAAACAGAGGAAGACACTGTAACCAGAAGCTGTTACAGACATGTACTCCACTACAGTAGCTAACGTAGATCAGGGTAATGATGAAGAAATGTGTTCATGCTGTATTTTGAACTAGTGAGCTCGTGTAGAGGTGTTTGTTATAGATATCTATAGATATCTATGGTTATAGATATCAGTATGTTTAGTAGCTCTTCCACTACAGGAGAAGTGTTATGAAACACAGCCGGATTTAATAGCACACTGGATTGTTAGTTGTATTGTGTATAACACTAATAATAACAAACACTCTTTGTTTTAATGGTGCAGATGTGGAAACGTGAACTGGGCCAGAAGATCAGAGTGTAACATGTGTAACACCCCCAAATACGCCAAGCTCGAGGAAAGAACAGGTAACATCACATACCTCAGATACTCACCTTATTATTAAACATTGGGTCTAATTGCTACGTGTGCGTCATTTATTTATTTTTTATTTATTTATTTATTTATTTAAATAGGATACGGTGGAGGTTTTAACGAGAGAGAGAATCTGGTTTACAACGAGAGAGAAGAGTCCGATGGAGAATATGATGAGGTGGAAACGTTTTACTACTTATAAACTTTATTTCTGTAACATCGTTCATACGTTAAAATGCAGATCATTTTGTAAAAAAAAAAAAAAAAAAAAAAATTAAAAAACTGAATTTAAAAATGTAATAGAAGTGCTAAGAATAAAGTAAGTCTTAAAATTATAAATAGATAAGCAATTAGGATAAAATAATAACGAAAACAAAATGGGGAAGAGGGACAAGACGGGCGTTTTTAAATGAAACCAGTTTGGGTTTAATCGTAACGCGGTGTTGGCGTTTCCTGTTAGTTTGGCCGTATAAAAAAGAAGTTTCGAGGGAAAAACAAGAAAGACGGCGAGACAAAGGGAGAACCGGAAAAGAAAGACGAGGACGGCGGCAATGAGGAGGAGGAAGAGGAGGAGGACGAAGATGGAGATCTTTCAAAATACAAACTTGATGTAAGAGTTTGATTTTATTATTTAAAGTGAATGTATTAACGTTAATATCATTACGTGTCGGTAACGTTTGTAATTTTCATTAGGACGACGACGACGATGACGACGACGACGACGACGACGATGACGAGGACGATGATGAAGATGAGGCAGATTTGTCCAAGTACGATCTGGATGCGAGTGACGAGTTGAAGCCGTCGGAGAAGAAAGGCAGTGGCTCGGGTTCTTCTCGCTCGTCCTCTCGCTCCTCCAGCTCGAGCTCCCGCTCTCGGTCCAGGTCCAGGTCCAGGTAAAAGGGTACAGGTCAAGGGTAACGCCAGACAAAATGTCAGTATCAGCTTAACATCTTTATTCAAACCTGTTTTTGTTTTTTTGTTTTTTTTAATCTACTGTGTGTTCTCATTTTGTCGTGGAAGCGCAAGGCACTTTTTCACGTGTGTACGTTCATGGCGTGTTGGTGAGGTTTATCTGCTCTGGTGTGGAAACGTCTGAGATTAATGAGAGCGTAAACACGGCTGAAAGCTAAGCTGGCAAACGGTAATGACCGAGATGAGATATTTAACCAACCCCCGAGTGTTAGGAGTTTCCGAAAAGGTTGCCGTAGAAACCGCCCTTGACGCACGTCAGCTTCTGATTATAAAACTAAAACTGTCTTTTTTTTTTTTTTTTTTCCTTTTCTTTTCGTGTTCGGAATGTCCTAGACAATCAGCATGAGAAACGACAAGAGACCTGTTGCTTGGTTATGTGAGCGTTATAACTCCTCACACAAGTCTGGATCTAAGATAAGATAAAATAATACTTTATTACTCCCCAGGCGGAGAAATTTGGGATTTATACTCGTAGGTAATTAATGTGTTCTAACACATGACAGAAGTCTGTATAAATACTCGTAAGTAGTTCTAGTTTCAGGCACAGCACTTTATAAAGTTTGTGCATATGGTACGTGACTACATAAAGTCAGAAAACATTACACGTTATTATATCTGTTCATAAGCACATTGTGTACAGTCGGTTTGTAATGACACTACGTCAGGCGTTATAGCTTGCAGTTCGGTGTCCTGATGCGCATTATAATGCCTGATACAAGTCATGATCAATACCCGTACGAGGCGAAGTTAGCTCGGAAATTAAAAGTATGGGGGTTTTAACGTTAATTTTATTTTAACGCTATGCCGCCGTTATAACTGGATTTACTACGTGATGTGAGTTTGTCTGTGTTAGAAATGTAATTACACAGTATTGAAGTATAATTGAATTTATCCTGATATCAGTATTGTATTGTTTTATCACCCGGGTGTATGTTTCGTTTTTTTTTTTTTTTTTTTTTTTTTCTTCTTCTTCTTTTTAACGATTCAGGATTTTTTATTTATTTATTTATTTATCTTTTCAATCTTTTCTCTTCCACTTTGTTCGGGGAAATTGGAAACGTGTCGCTCTGTGTTGCAGATCCCGGTCCAGGAGCTCGTCCGGTTCCAGATCGCGCTCTCGCTCGAGGTCTCGCTCAAGGTGAATGAGGTGACATGCGCTCTCCATGGGAGAGAGTGTATGCGAACTCGCAGTGGTTACAAGAACCACTTCGGACTCAGCAGAAGCAGCACGTTTTGTTTGTTTGTTTGTTTTTGTTTTTAATTAAATTCTGTTAATAATTTTACAAAAAGAATGATTAGCAGCTAAAGTTTCAGTTTAAACAGGCCTTTTTTTTTTTTATTGGCTTGTATTATTTCAAATAATAGAGAGAGACTTTTATTTATTTATTTTATTTTTATTTTAGATTTTATCCAGAAGCACAAGGCAGCATGTCCGTTGTGTAATGTTGTTGTTGTTGTTGAAGCTTTGTCGTGTTCGCGTCACTGATGGAAAAACGCCTGCTATATCCTCTTTAAAAGATCCAGCTCCCGCTCTGGGAAAGGCTCCGCTTCCTCGAGAAAGAGGTCTCGCTCGTCCTCGCCGTCCCCTGAGAGAGGCCAGAAGAGAAGTCGCTCCAGATCCTCCTCTGGTGGACGCAAAAAAAGACGCTCTCGCTCCCAGTCGTCCGAAAGGTTTGGGTTTATGTGGTGTAACAAAATGGCTTATTGGCTTCCTTTTTACATTTTATTATATCACCGGAATGATTTCTGCTTTCCCGTGGGAGCTGTTGCAGACCTGCCAACCTCCGTCTGGGTTCGCTAGTACAACCTCTCGCCTCCTTTTTAAAAAAATAAATAAATAAAAACCCAAACCGTGACAGATGAGCCAGTCGGCGTATGAATCTGGAATGATTCACAGTTGAGTAGAAGCTTTGAACTCTGATATTAACAGACACCCCGGGAAGCCCCGCCCCATTTAACCTGTGTCTTGTCTCAATTGTTTTTCCCTCATTCCTCAATTTCTATTACGGTAAATGGAGAATATCTTGCGTTCGTTAAAGTAAAATAAAATCTATCCGCGTACGTTCGCCTTAGCTAACATTGGTGGTGTTTGAAAGTTTGCGAACCCTTCAGAACTTTCTATATATCGGCATAGATATGACCTAAAACATCAGATTTTCACACGTTTAGTATGATTGTATGTACGTTGGTATGATTCACAATTCATTGTTCCGTCAATGACAACAAGTCTTCCAGGCCCAGACGGAGCAAAACGGACCCAAACCACGATAATACCACCACCATGTTTCACAGACGGGATAAGGTTCTTATGCTGGAATGTAGCATTTTCCTTCCTCCAAACATAACGCTTCACATTTAAACCAAAAGCTCCTATTTTGGACTCGTCTGTCCATAAAACATTTTTCCGTTAGCCCTCTGGCTTGTCCACGTGATCTTTAGTGAACTTCAGAAGGGCAGCGATGTTCTCTATGCAGAGCAGTGGATTTCTCCTTGCAACCCTGCCATGCACACCATTGTTGTTCAGTGTTCTCCCGATGGTGCACTCGTGAACGTTAACGTTATATCCGTGTATTATACAACGCAAGTATAATGTTTTTGTCGTATGTTGAATTCCGTTCTTTGTCCACGTTTAGGACTTGCGTGGCAATCTGATGATGGTTTAGGTCATGTTTCCGCACAAATACGGGAAATTCTAAAGGGTTCACAAACTTTCAAGCACCACTATATATTAAATAACAAAAACTAAGTCTGTTCTTTCTCCTCTCAGTTGGCGGGTCTGCTGTTGGTGTATGGTTTTTTTTGTTTGTTTGTTTTTTTTTTTGTGTGTGTCCTAATATGACCCAGCGCTAAGTTATCTGTGCTCTCTCTCTCTCTCTCTCTCTCTCTCTCTCTCTCTTTTTGTCTCTCTCTGTAACTCTAGGGGGCGTGGCTCATCTGGATCGTCTCGTTCTGGCTCCGGCTCACAAAAGAAATGAATAACAAAATTCTTAAACACACAAATTGGGGGAAGAGGAAATCTTTCTAAAACTGCATGTTGTCTTTGGGGAGGAAAAAAAAAATCTAACTGTGCTGTTTTTAAAATGAGAGAGATGCAGTACTCCAATGTTCAGTCTTTTTCTTTTTCTTTTTTTTTTCTTTTTTTTTTTTTTTTTTTTTTTTTTTTTTTGTCATTGTTTTGGTAACCAAAATCTGCCTTTCTGACCGTGTGAACTATCCGAAACTTCTAACGATGACAATTCAGTAGTTCTACAGAAAATACTATGAGTTTCATGTAGAATTGTCATGAATTATTAGCTGACGCTGATTTTTAAAAAAATTTATTTTATTATTTTATTTTTTTCCAAATTCAAGTTTGAGACCTGTAGGTAATTAAATGAACTGGTAAATTGTTTCATCCATCGTTATTTTCATCTAGTGTAAGGTGAAGGTAAGTATGCTTTTCTTTTTGTTGGGGGAAAGTCATAGCCAAATTGATCTACTTGGAGGGTTTGTTTGTTTTGGTTTTTTTTTGTTGTTGTTTTTTTTTGTTTTTTATTTTAGCTAATCTCTGAAAACTTTATTTTTTTTTTATTTTTTATTTTTTTTAGCTTAAGTCCTGATTGGTATCGGATAGCGAAAAAAGTCACGATTTGTTCACAAAGCAGAACGTTAATGACGTTTGTGCGAAACGTAACAGTAATTTGGACGCATCATGTCGCGTAACATTTATAGAAAGTAGTTTACGATTCGTTAGTGATCAGCGTGAATAAAAACCTGTTAAACCTATCCCTGCGTTCTGATCTTCTTTTGCATCGAGTCTTTTGGTTGCCTAAAGTGAATGATACCACAGTGCTACGAGTACATTAAAACTACTAGCCTTATATTGTGTAGTTCCCCCTTGTGCCGCCAAAGCAGCTCTGACCTGTCAAGGCATGGACTCCTCAAGACCTCTGAAGGACGTTCGCAGCAGATCCTCGAGGTGGAGCGTCCATGGATCGGACTTGTTCGTCCAGCACATCCCACAGACGCTCGATCGGATTGAGATCCGGGGAGTTTGGAGGCCGAGTCAACACCTTGAACTGTCATGTTCCTCAAACCGTTCCTGAACTGTTTTTGGAGTATGTCAGGGAGCATTATCCTGCTGAAAGAGGACACTGCTATTAGGGGATATTGTTACCATGAAGGTGTGTACTTGGTCTGCGACAGTGTTTAGGTAGGTGGGACATGTCAAAGTAACATCAACATGGATGCCAGGACCCAAGGTTTCCCAGCAGAACATTGCGCAGAGCATCGCACTTCCTCCACCAGCTCGCCTTCTTCCCATAGTGCATCCTGGTGCCATTTCTTCCCCAGGTAAGCGACGCACACGGCCGGGTGATCTATCAGACCAGGAAACTTTCCATTGCTCCATGGTCCAGTTCTGATGCTCACGTGTCCACTGTAGGTGCTTTCAGTAGTGTACAGGGGGACGGCATAGGCACTCTGACCGCTCTGCAGCTACGCAGCCCCATACACAGCAAGCCGTGATGCTGTGTGTTCTGACTCCTTTCTATCAGAACCAGCAGGAACTTTTTCAGCAGTTTGTGCTACAGTAGCTCTTCTGTGGGATCAGACCAGATGGGCTAGCCTTGGGAGCCCATTACCCTGTCGCTGGTTCACCAGTTTTCCTTCCTTGGACCACTTTTGGTAGGTACTAACCACTGCATACCGGGAACACCCCACAAGACCTGCCGTTTTGGAGATGCTCTGACCCAGATGTCTCAACATCACAATTTGCCCCTGGTCAGAGTCACTCAGATCCTTACACTTGCCCATTTTTCCTGCTTCCAGCACATCAGCTTCGAGAACTGACTGTTCACCTTGTGCCTAATATATCTCACCCCTTGACAGGTGCCACAGTAATGAGATAATCAGAGTTATTCACTTCACCTGTCAGTGTTATGGCTGAGCGGTGTACGTCATAATCACAACCTCCAGAGTTGTATGCACAAACTTCCAAGGAGGACATGAAGGCAGGAGTTCTTCAGGACTGAGGATTCTTTAGAGGGGGGGGGGGGGGCTGGTGGGGGAATGACTGTTTATAGCTGCTATAATTTAACTGAGGAACATGAAATAACTTGTTACAGTCCCGATTTCAAAAAAGTTGGGACACTGTTAAGTGTAAATAAAACAGAATGCAACGATTTGCAAATCTCATAAACCCAAATGTTATTCACAATATAACATAGAAACATATCAAATGTTTAAACTGAGGAAATGGCACCATCAATCCTCAAAGGTATGTACAGGTTTTAGAGCAACATATGCTTCCATCCAGATTCCATCCCATCTTTACTTCTGAGAGACTGCCTCTTCAAGATCCTCTTTTTATACCCAATCATCTTACTGACCTGTTGCTAATTAACCTCCAGCTGTTTCTTTTTATCAACACTTACATTTCCAGCCTTTTGTTGCCCCGTCCCAACTTTTTTGAGATATGTTGCAGCCGTCAGATTCAAAATCACTTCTTTTTTTTTTTTTTTTTCTCCCCCCCCCCCTTAAAATGGTACATTTCCTCAGAAAACATCAAATGTAAAAACTATGTTCTATTGTGAATAACATACGGGTTTATGAGATTTGCAAGTCATTGCATTCTGTTTTTATTAACGTTTTACACAGCGTCCCAGCTTTTCTGAAATTGAGGTTGTACATGGATTTTCCACAATGTTTAATGTAACTATAAATGGTTAAAAAACACAAAACATGCTTGCTCTCTAGGTGGCACTTGTCCCATTTTAAATCTGCTCCAGACCATACATTCATATGCATACCACAACTATTCATCATGCTGTGATTGAAATGCCAATTTAATGATTTATTTATTTATTTTTAAATACAATGGAAAGCTGTTGTGATTAAATGGTTCGGTCCAGATAGGTTCACTCTCAGAAGTAAAGTTACCAGACTTCCTCCTTGTCACTGAATTAGTACCATCAAGGACAATTTATAAGGTACGTAATTGGACATTCGGCTTCTGCTTGTCCTCTCAGGTACACCATATGCAGCCTTCCTAGGTGAAAGATGCACTCTGAAGACATGAGACTTCAAGGAAGGAAAAGGGTAGTACAGTTTTTTAAGCAGTACAGGTGATTAATACTTAACTACTGTAAAGTTATAGTAAAATTACAGCAAGGTAATACTTAATTACTGTAAACTTACAGTAAAATTGCACCAAATAGAGTATTTTTGTAAAAAAAAAAAAAAAAATTATGGCAGAATAATACTTAACTGCCGTAAAACTACAGAAAATTTCACAGAATGGACTAGTTTTGTAAAATTACAGCCAAACAATACACTTAACTGTTGTAAAGTTACATCAAACGGTATTCTTTGTCAAAATAAAATAAATACAGTAGAATTACACCAGACAAGGTATTTTTGTCCAATAACAGCAAAGTAATACTTTTACTAGGCGAAATTTCCTTAATTAAAGTCAATATTTTTAGTGTTCCTTTATTTCTGACCATTACAGAAGCATAGCATGAGCTTCACGTGTAAAACTTAGGTACATGTAGTTTTTAAGATGCTTCTCTTACTACGTTTTATACGTTTTTCCACGTGTGGTGCAGATGTATTTGTTTTCCATATGCGATTGTTTAATATGATTAATATATTTTCACGTGATCTTGCACACGCACGCATTTATTTTGCAGGGAATCCGGTTTCAGATGTGATTTTTCTCACGTGTTTGCTCGTGTCCACGTGTGCAATTTCAGGGCATGGTATGTTTAAATGCACTTTTACGTGTTTGTTTGGGGGTGGTTTTTTTTTTTACTTTTATTTTTTGCACATGTGGAAAAACTTCTGATCACACGTGAAATGTATGATTTTTCTGCTGGGTCATGGGTGTGTTTGTGTTTTTGCGCATGTGTATAGCAAAGAGTTGCGCTCCCTCCAGAAGGGTGTGTGTGTGTGTGTGTGTAAGTAATGGTACTTCAGCTCTGTTTAGTGCGTGTGCACACTGGACCGTTATGAGTGTTCATAGCATGAGCCCCGCCTCTGCACTTGAACGCGTAAACGCGTGTGCGCGTTCTCTCCCCGCATTCCGTCCCGGCGCTCCTGTGTGTCTCACCACGACCATGGTCACACAGACAGGATGACGTCTAAATGTGAATCCGATCTACCGTCGAACCGCTCAGGAGACTCAATGTTGGAGTCGAACGCGTCCAAACTAGCTTCTGATCCCAGCGCGAGCGACAGCAACGGGAACGCGACGTGCGGCTCGGTGTCCGTCGCGTTCCCCATCACCATGATGGTGACCGGCATGGTGGGCAATTTCTTGGCCATCATACTGGTCTACAGTGCGTACAGGCGTAAAGAGAACAAACGCAAGCAGTCGTTTTTGCTGTGCATCGGCTCTCTCGCGCTGACGGATCTGTTTGGACAGCTTCTCACGAGCCCCATAGTCATTTCCGTGTACAGAGCGGAGCTGCAATGGGAGCGCGTCGACGCGTCCGGGACCCTGTGCTCGTTCTTCGGAGTGTGCATGACCACTTTCGGCTTGTGCTCGCTGTTTTTTGCGAGCGCCATGGCTGTGGAAAGGGCTCTAGCCATCACCGCTCCTCACTGGTACTCCAACAGCATGAAGACCACCGTCACCAAGCACCTGCTCGTCACCATCTGGTGCCTGGTGCTGTGCTTCGCCCTTTTGCCCATCATTGGAGTCGGGAAGTACACTCTGCAGTGGCCGGGTACGTGGTGCTTCATCAGCACCGGCGACACAAATGTCAGTGGGAACACGTTTTTCGCCGTGACCTTCGCCGTGCTCGGGATTTCCTCGCTGCTCGTCACGTTCTCCTGTAACGTGGTGACGATCCGCGCGCTAGTGGTGCGCTGCAGAGGCAAACCCAGCGCGTCGCAGTGGGAGAGGCTGACCACCGAGACGGTCATCCAGCTCATGGGGATCATGTGTGTGCTGCTTGTCTGCTGGTCTCCTTTACTGGTGTGTATTACAGGGGTGTGTGTGTGGGGGGGTGTGTGTGTGTGTGTGGTGTTTTGTATTACGCATATAAGCGCAATTTGAGAGCAGTCGAGCTGTCCGGCTGCGCGCGCTTTGCCAACGTGGTGTGAGAAAACACCAGAAGACATCAGTGTGTCCTTGTAGTTAATGAAATTACAACGAGCACGCTTATAGGAAACATGAGATGTTCTGAATATAGTGTAAATACTAATCACATCAATGATCAATGTAAAAATAGTTAAAAAAAAAAAATATATATATATATATATATATATATAAATAAATATAGGTTCTATAACAGCACCATAGGTTCTTCAAAGAACCTTCTTCTCGTCAAGAACCGTTTTTCATTGTATAGGGTTCTCGAGTTGAGCTATATGGTTCTTTGGAGATTAAAGAAGTTCTTTATGGTTCATTCAGAACAGTGTATTGGTTCTTCAAGGTTTCATCCCTTATCAGGTTATCGTGAACCCTATAAGGTTCTTTGTGGGACTGAAAAAGGTTCTTCTGGCATCACTCTTAAGAACCTTACTTTGATTCCTTTAAAGCACTAACTAAGGGATTTTTTTAGAGAAATTATAATATGGTTTCTTGTGGCACCACTGTGAAAAACCATTTCTTGGCTCTTTTAAAGCTCCAGTAAATAGATGGTTCTTTAAAGAATTTTAGAGTAAAAGGATCTTTGTGCAACTGAAAAGGGTTCTCCTGTGGCATCAGACTGAAAACCCTTTTTGGTTCTAGTTGGAGTGTAGGCAGGAAAATAAAATAGGTTTCATGTGTACCAGTAGTGGTCATAATAAGAATAAAAAAAATATATTTTTTTTTTTAAATTAAAAAATAAAATAGTATTATTTTATGCAATAATGTAAAAATTTAGACTTTTTTTATTTTAATTGTTGTTGTTGTTGTTGTGTAATAAGTACAAATTGCTTCTTTGTCATTACACTTTTTATTTTTATTTAAAAATTACTAGTAGCAGCAGTATTTATTATTATTATTATTATTATTATTATTATTATTAATTATTATTTCTATTTATTATTATTTTCTAATTATTATTATTATTATTATTATTATTATTATTATTATTATTATTATTATGTAGCTTATCATTACTTTTTCACACATAAATTTATAAACATTTGTCCTAAAGCGCAGTAATAATTTCACTTTAAATCTACATCATCAAACCGAACAGCTGCAAACAGGCAAGGTTCAACAAATACTCTTTTGTTGTTTGTTTGTTTGTTTGTTTTTGTTTGTTTGTTTGTTTAAATCAGAGATGAAATTCTCCATTTAAACTTTCCCTAACCTTCTTTCTCTCTGAACGCATGTTTCTGAAGTTTGTAGTTGATGTTTTGACAACTGTGTACTGTTGGACAACTCTTTTTAAAAAAAATAAAAAAAATTCCCGATAGTTTAAAAATAAGCTTTACATAATGCTCAGTCTGACACTTAGGAAACATAACCACCTCCCGATGTTGGAGAAAGAAGTTCTCCTTCTATGCCAGAACTCTGGAGTTGTGCATTGGTAATGAGAGCTTGTGCGTAATAAACTCTAATAACCTTTCAGACGTCCAGTTTCTGTTCATTGTTCCATGGTTCGGGCGTCCGTGTTGATGGGGAATCGCTGCCAGCTCAGAGAATGCTGGTTCTTACACTCCTGCCATCAGCTATTTGACATTTTCAGGCATCTGGTAGCCATCAGGTTGGTTTAGCAGCACAGGCTGGTCACTTTTACAGCGCTTGATATAGACGGGACTTTGTGTAGAAGAGTCTAGAAATATTGACTACAAAGAGTGATACTGTATTACACACAAGAGTTAGTTCTCTTTACATCACACCCTATGTTGATTATATAACACACACCGCTCAGGACTGTGCGCCCTTTTCATGCAGAGAGACGGATGAGACGTCAGCCTCCCTCTCTCCGTCTTAGTCGCCCTCTTCCTGGTCATGTAACTGGATTGAATGATCGATTGCTCTCTTCTCCTGGGTCAGAATAATGCTGTTGATTCATTCTCTGTACCGGCGGCTGTGCAAGTAGCGCCGGTCGATATGAACGCGCTTGTTATTGTTTCTATAGTAACAAAATAACACCCTTAAAGGTTCTTCACAAAATCTCTCTGGGGGATCCCGTAAAGGTTCTCTGTAGAGCCCAACGACAGCGCTTCTCTGTCTAAGAAGTAGAACCCTTAAAAGTGTGCATCAAGTAAGACGAGCTAAACTCCTGACGTGTTCTATGTATTAAGTACCGAATAATGAGCGATAATTTGGAGTTCTCTACACTTACCCATTTAATACACACACTCTTAAAGTTCTTCATGGTTTAATGGATGTTTACGGGTTCTTAGCTTTCTAACAAGGTTCTACTTGGAACTTTATCTGGTAGGCAAACACGTTGTTGTAGGTTTCCACCTGCGGGACAAGCAAAGAACTCGTAACGTTTCTAAAACTTCAGTTTTCACCACACGCTGAGGTACAAAATGAAAACACAACACACACCTTACACAGCTTTACAAATGAAGAAGAGCAAAAAAAAAAAAAAAAACCGGCTGCACACGGAGTTTCAACCAGCAGAAACATGACCTTTTCTTAAATTAGTTGATTAAATGCAATTAAATTTTAATAAAAATTGTGTAACCCAGAGAGAGATAGAGAGAGGCACTGATTGATCAGAGGACTGGTTGCTATACTTAAGTAAAGAAACACGTCTGTCTTAAGTAGTTTATTAAGTCCGATTAATTAATACCCTAGCAACCTGCTTAGCAACACTGTAGCAACCACCTACCAGCACACTAGCACTACCTGGGATTACATAACTTAGTGACTCCCTAGCAAACTCTTGGAGTAACCTAGCACCCACATATAACTCCATAGGAACACAGTAGCACCACCTGGAATAACACAGCAACCATTTATCAACACTCTAGTGACCATCTGTAATACCACTGCAACAGTCTAGCAACACCCTAGCAACCTCTGGGAATACCATAGCAACCACCTAGGAATACTACTACAACCATCTGCAATACCACAACCCTTACCACCACCTGAACAGCCTAGCAACCTCTTGGAATACCTAGCAACCACTGAGGAATACACTACTACATGATAAACTATAGCAACCCCCTAGCAACCACCTGGAATACTATGAGGTTCCTCCTCAGGGTTGCAGGGCTTACTCTAACTTGGGATAGAGAAGTCCGGACTGAACCTCTCAGCCTGCTGCTAGCACGATTCTCACCAGGAAATGTGGAAGGAAAACATGACGACAAAATGATATGTTTAGAGCAACAATATTGTTCAGATCACAGCTTCCCAATCTTCATCTTGGAGAACGCTTTAGTGTTTCCCTGCTCCTAATACACCTGATTCATCTAATCAGTTCATTAAATGCTCTTCCTGAGTTGGAAGTGGGTGTGTTACTGCAGGGAAATTTGCAGGACAGTGGGTTCTCCAGGACCAAGACTGGAAACTTGTAACTTGTCATGTAGAATAAAATGTCTCATGCAGGTAAACAGGAGTTTTCCACTGGGTTATTGGTTACAGATGTTGATGGGAAGTAAACGTGGCTCATTTATTACTCATGGTGCACATTGACTGACCAATCGCTCTCTTTTCACAGATCCTAATGTTGAAGATGATCTCCAACCACACGTCTTCTCATCACTGCAAACCGTCAGCGATTCCGCTCCTGGCCAGCCGGGACTTACAGATGGATTGCAACTTCTTCCTCACTGCCATTCGCTTGGCCTCGCTTAATCAGATCTTGGACCCGTGGGTTTACCTGCTCCTCAGAGAGATCCTGCTGAGGAAGTTCTGCCAGGTGGCCAACGCAGTGTCCAACTGTTCACTGGAAGAACAGAAAGAGACTCGGAAAGAAACCGCTGTGGACGACGCGAAGAATCCAGCCCAGGAGAATGATGAGTGTAAGAAACTGGCTTCTCCTGATCTTAGTGGAAGCGCACAAGCGTGACTGCAGTTATTTATAGAAAGGTGTTTAAATGTGCTCTTAAGGACGCGGACAGCGGGACGTGCCGATTAATCTCCTCCTAATAGACGCTGGCTTTTTTTTTTTTTTGTATTTCAGCATGAAAGCTGAGCGAGTCCAGCATGCACTCGACACTCGATGCTTTTAAACAGCTAGAACCGCTCGGCCCTGGAGTTCGTACCTGTTGCTAAATTAATTATCATCCTGTGTGAAGCAAAACACTGCAGTCCGAGATCTGGGCCCTGTTCTTCGTACGTCACGTAACGAATACAAAACGACATATCCCAGATGTCCTCGTCATTATAATCACACGAGAACAGGATTAGCGTAGCCGGATTAAGTTATCTGAGATCAGTACAATCTCCCATGTTGACTGGAAATCACCGATGGCCCCTGAGAGGCTGTTTAAAGATACTTTTGCTAACACTTTCTATGAAGGTCATATCTAGAATAAACTCTGAACGCATACATGTCTTCATTATAATGCATTCATAAATGTCATGTAGCAGCTTTACAGAAATCGAAATGTAGGTTTAGAATTTAGAACTCGTTCCGTTTCGTTTATCATGCGTTATGATAAGTAGTGCTCATGACACTGTCACACTAATTACAGTGAAGCTCGACACTACGTTGTCACGTTGTATAGTGCGTAATGACACCTGTCGATGTATTTATTTATTTGTTTGTTTATTTATGTAAATGAATTACACCGCAAGAGATCGGAGAAATTCTGCTGATTCAATAAACGTCTTTGTCCGACATTACTCACGAACTGCACTGGATTGATTCGGTATTGGTGATATAACGTGTCGTAAACACCTACTTCGTTCAAGTCCATTTTATTTCCATAGCACTTTTAACAATAGGCGTAATATTCACGAAGCAGCTTTACAGAAATCTGTAGGAATAATATCGATTTAGATCACTAATGAGGAAGCCTGAGGTAACGGTGATGAGGACAGAAACCTCCTGGGACAACACGAGGAAGGAACATTGACTCAAAAGGGAACTCGTCCGTTTCCTGGAAACGTCGGATAGTGGGATAAAAATTAAAAAAAAAAAAAAAAATTTAAATTAAAAAAAAAAAACCGAGTACGGTATACAGGTGAAGAGTAGAAGAGTAGAGCAAGTGTCTGCTTTTTATTCATTTATTCATTCTCTCAATTTGCTATTTTGAATTCTCTATAAAAAAAAAAATTCTATCCAGTTGATGTTTATTGTTGAGCTGCACAGATTTAATTTAACAGATAAATTGAGTTCTGGACAAACCCGTATAAAAGAATAGAACGATCCAAAATATACGCGCGGTATCAAATCTTCCGGGACGCAACGGCGATATCTCGGTCCAAGAATGTGCCCCTATGCCACAATAATTTAAACCTAGGAAATGCCATCTCGTGTATTAAACCAAGCTGTGAGCCGATCGTTAAACCGCAGGCGCGTTTTCTTTAGACGTAAACATGAATGGACCCTTTCATGCTTAAATTATCTCGCCAGATTCTTTAATCACTCCCTTCAGGATTTCACTTCAGTTGTTTTGTGATCGTTGCAGGCGAAAATGCTCGATTCTGCTGAGGCTTTTATCCAAATTTGCCTGTTGCATGATGCAAGGAGATAATAAAAGATCGTTAGTTTAAAAACAGACACAACAAAAAAAAACTAGTTTTTAATCGTTTATTTATTTATTCATTTCTGAGAACGACAAATAGTCTCAAGAGCTGCTTATAATGTTCACATTAATGTACAGTAATGCTCGTAAGTGATTTTGGAGCTTGTTCGATATTTTACTCAAATACAATAAAAGAGCCGTAAACCGACCTCTATATATGTGGACTCTATGCGTGAAAGGGTTAAATAAGGAATAAAACACTCTGTGTAGTGCAGTTATTGGATAATACTCAACGACAGGATGGTGTGATGACGCAGAGTTAGTGTTGCTCTACCAAATTTGAGAATTTATTTTCTTATAGCGTGAAATATTCACTTGTGCATTAAGTGAAAACCTCCATGTATGAAGAACCTGGGGCTGTGTACGGTGAACAGCAGTATACTGTATATATATATATATATATTTAAAAAAAAAAACAACTCATTTCCAATGAAATTAATTTGTGAAGTGAATGTATTCACATGTATAAGAGTTTGTATATTTCTGCTGATCGAGGTGCATTATATGAGGAAATGTGACAGACGGGCATC
This sequence comes from Stegophilus panzeri, assembly GCA_024331685.1. Taxonomy (NCBI): domain Eukaryota; kingdom Metazoa; phylum Chordata; class Actinopteri; order Siluriformes; family Trichomycteridae; genus Stegophilus; species Stegophilus panzeri. The sequence continues at coordinate 1,975,670 of JANDJT010000012.1, read as the reverse complement.
ATGCCCGGCCTCACCAGATTCTGTGAATGTATGATAAGCTCGAGTGGCGCTTGGCGTCCTTTTACGTTCGAGTGTTTCAATTCCTTTCCACCTTCTTTCCATCGTTTTTTTGGCTTCTGCTTGAAATGAACCGACACGTCTCGCAACCAAAACGTACATACCGACGTGCCGTTTGTCCTTGAGCCTGTTTTATTAAATATTTAACATTTGCAAATATTACTGAGGAATTCTAGCACCCTTATCTGTCCTTGCCACACAGTGCCGTGTCGGAGAACATCTCGTATTCGCAGGGTTGCCAGGGTTGCTGTAGTAACGCCAAATTGGGCTAGTTTTTAAAAATGGAGGTTGAGGGTTTGAAAAGGCACGACTGTAGGTGGTGTTTTATTTGGAGCTTGTTCACGTGTTAAAGCACTTCACTGGAATTAAATCTAATCAATTTCTGCAAACAAAGAGAAAGTGTAAGTGCAGATAGTGTATCTGTGATATACCGAAGAATTTCCACTGCAGCGACTGCGAGAGGGAAAAGGAGATTTGGAGTGGATCATGCTGAACCTAGTGAACCTGTTTCCCATCAAAGAGAAAGAAAAAAAGAGAAATGTTTTCCAATGTTTTTGTGCTTTTCCAATGGCCAAACTTTTTCGAGCTAGTTTCAGGTCTTTCATGTGGACTGTGAGACCTAGCAACCCTCGTGAAATTCGAGGCAGGACTGTGACTGTGAATGTTGTTGTTCTTCATAAAGAAATTTGTCTTAGAGTTCTACAGCGTCTTCTTTCGTACCAGTCGTTATCGACAGGCTTTGTGTTATGTAGCGTGTTGTGTAGAGTTTTATCTGTGCTGAACATTTACTGTGCATTTTCACAACTCGCAGCTCAGCTCAACTCGGACATGACTCCAGCATTATAAATCAAAATCCCAGACAAATCTACGTGGTTGCTGGAATACAGTTGAGTGCAAACGTTTATAAACAAAAAATACATTTTCTTTTTCTTTTTTTTTCTTTTTAACCTTGCTTCAAAGATGCTCCTTCATTGTTGCCAGTGTTACCAACTTTTTCAGGGGCAAGTAGCTAACGCATGCTTAAAAAATTTCTAGAATTCTCCAGATTTGCATATTCATTGGTTCGTCATGACTATTTGCATATTGACGTGAGATCTCTGAAGAAGAAAGATTATCTGAAGGCCCTTAAAACAGAATAAAGTTTTTTATCAGAATTGAAAATAATAGATTATACCTTATTTCTTATAGAAAGAAGTCTATACATACAAAATTGTACAAATTCTATCATGCTTGCAGACGAAATGAAGCAACGGTAGTGAAGATTCGAGAAATCGTTGCGGAGAAAACTCTTACGGATGGAATAGTTGGCTTTTAACGTTGGTGATCAGTGATTGGTCATTGGGAACAGTCGTGATCGGTGATTGGTCATTGGGATCAATGGTGATCAGTGATTAGTTGTTGGAAACAACCATGATCCATGACCAGATTTGTCCCTACAACGCCAACAAATCTAGTGACAAAGGACATAATTTTGCAAAATAATAATAATGTATGTAAAAATGTTAATTTTCAGAAATTAAAATAGTAGTTCAAATTAAATATAATGCAAATAATTCTCTAATTCTCAACTCATAGGTCCACCTTTGCCTTCCAGTATCTTCCAGCTTCTGGATCCTCTCACGTCAAAGCGTTCAGGTTTTTTTTTCTTCTTTGAGTTGGTTTTGAATGATTTTCCTATTGATTTCGCATCATCCTTTGAATTGTTGTCTCGTCCACATTTTAACATCTTAATTTGTTCATAAACTGTAAAATAGAGGAACATTTTCAGTAGGGTGTGTATACTTTTGCACTCGACTGTATTGCTCACTCTCACTGGTTACAAAGTGAATTAGTAGAATTCAGTATTATAGTTAGTACGGTCGAAATTAGCATGTTTAAGAACCAAATATGTTTTGTTGTGCTGGTTGTAGTAGAATGATTTGGCTAAACCGTGCTGCACAGCGGCTCATTTACCGTAATGATAAACTGGGGGGGTTGGGGTTTCTCTAGCTTCATAAGACTCAGATATGCGTCAGATACGGTATCTGTTCCCAGCAGCTGTACGGTGAATAAGCATGAGCCAGAAACGGAAAGAGCGTCTGTTTGCATCAGCTAGTCTCAAACCTGATCATATTCCATCACTACTAGTCTTTATTTTTATTTTACAAACATTAGCTAACTTTAACTAGCTTCCTGGTTAGTTTAGCTAGCAGTAGTACTCATCTTAGTTTGCTGGTTAACATTACACTAGTTTTAAGTTATATTCTGTAATCCAGAAGCGAAGCTAGCTTGCAAGGTAACTCTGCTAGCTAACATAAGAGCTAATAAAACAATAAAATAAAATAAAAATTATTATTTAATATAAACTGGCTTTATTGGGGTTTTTTTTTTTTTTTTTCATCAAAGCTTTCATACAGCAACACACACACACACACACACACACACACACACACACACACACATATACACATACACTATGATTTACCTTAAAATATAGAAAGAAAAGTAGAAAAGCAACAGAAAACCATTAGAGAATTAAAAAAAATATATATCTACACGGCTTTGGCGTGGCCATTGTTGTAGCTTTCATGATTCATGAATTGAATAGAAGAAGCCATAACTTTAGCTCAGTATTATTATTATTAATAGTAGTAGTAGTAGTAGTAGTAGTGTGATTATTATTATTATTATTATTATTATTATTATTATTATTATTACTAATTTCCTGTCAGGTCTTTCATAGTTGGTTAATTATGATTTGATGAAATATTGAAGCTATTACACACTCAGAAGTAAAGTACTTTCATCTTGTACTGTTTATTGTGCTATTTTTAAAAACTGGAGGATTACATTATTATGTTTTTGCTCATTTGAGAGATAACTAATGGTTAATTGGTGTAAACTAGCTGCTGGTTTAATGCATACAGTCAGTCTCATCATGTCCATTCAGTGTTTTGTATAGACACTGAGTCTGAACATTAATGAATCATCTATTTAAAAATTTGTTTCTATTTTTTCTGTTGGGAATAAAAGGTATGATATAAATGGCAAGGTATGATAAGGTATGATATATATGGCAAAAACAAACAAAAAAACCCCAGATGGTAAAGGTGCAGCTAAGATCAAAATCCCATCACTACGATCACTACGATCACTGCAGTTATCACGTCGGTGTATTTCCCTTTCCAAAACAACAATACATGATTTTCATTTTTCATATTCTTTGCACATTAAAAAAAAAAAAACAATTACACATCACCTATAATTTATGACAAATGGGGGAAAAAAAAAAAAAAAGAAAGAAATGTGAAAAGTTACCCTGAAACATGAACATGTGAAAATGTAACGTGTTTAATTTAAATGTTTTGGTAACAATTGTTTTGTGTTTCTTATTTATTTATTTATTTCAGGGACAAAAAAATATAAAATGTGTGAAACACACACACACACATATATATATATACACACATATATACACACATATATACACACACATATATACACACACATATATACACACACACACACATACATATACACACATATATACACACATATACACACACATATATATATACACACACATACACACACACACATACACACACATATACACACACACACACACACACATATATATATACACACACATATATACACACCGCTCAAAACAATTAAGGGAACTTTAATCATCACAGTATAACACCAAGTCAGTTAAACTTCAGGGGTATCAATCTGTCCAGTTAGGAAGAATAAGTGATTGTGAATCAGGTTCACCTGCTTTGGTGCAAATGAACTGCAAGACAATCCCCAGACAGGAAATGGTTTTGCAGGTGGTGGCCACAGACAGTTGTTCTCTCCTTATCCTTCCTGAATGATTTGTCTCTAATTTTGTCTTTTGTTAGGGTCATACTTGTAGCATGAGGCAGTACCTGTAGCACAATCAGGTTGCACAGGTAGTCCAGCTCCTCCAGGATGGTACATCCATACGTCCCGTCACAAGGAGGTTTGGTGTGTCTCCCAGCACAGTCTCAAGAGCATGGAGGAGATACCGGGAGAACTGGACTTGGTCGTAGTAGGTCAACAACCCAGCAGCAGGACCGGTATCTGCTCCTTTGTGCAAGGAGGAACAGGAGGAGCACTGCCAGAGCCCTACAAAATGACCTCCAGCAGGCTACTGGTGTGCATGTTTCTGACCAAACTGTCAGAAACAGTCTTCATAAGGGTGGCATGAGGGCCTGAAGTCTTCTAGTGGGACCTGTTCTCACAGCCCAGCACCGTGTAGCTCGACCAGAGGACACCAGAATTGGCAGGTCCGCCATTTGCGCCCCATTCCCTTCACTGATGAGAGCAGGTCCGGGGAGGAATATCCTCGGAGGGTCGTACAGACCTCCACGTTCTAGCCAATAGTACCCGTGCTGCAGTTAGGTACCAGGATGAAATTCTCAGAGCCATTGTCAGACCTCATGATGGTGCAGTGGACCCTGGGTTCCTCCTGGTGCATGACAATGCCCGGCCTCATGTGGCCAGAATATGTAGGTAGTTTCTGGATGACGAATGCATTGATGCCATTGACTGGCCCTGACGTTCCCCAGACCTGAATCCAATTGAGAACCTCTGGGACGTTATGTATCGGAGCATCCGAAGCCGCCAAGTAGCACCACAGACCAGGAGCTCGCTGATGCTGGGAAGAGATCCCCCAGGCAGGAGCATACCCAGATGTTTTCGGGAGAGCATACAGAACGTGGAAGCCATACAGACTACTGACTTACATTATGAGTTGACGTGATGAAATTCATGCAAGTTGGATCAGCCAGTAATTTCAATTTTTGGTGTTATTTTGAATCCAGCCCTCAATGTGTTGATGATTTTGGCTTCCACTGACCACTGTCACATCATTTTGTTCTCAACGAATTGCACACATGTATATAAGTAAAGATTTTCAACTTGAATGTTTCGTTCATCAAGATCGATGAATGTATGATTTAAGTGTTCCCTTAATTTTTTTCAGCAGCATATATATATATATTTATTAAGCAATCACAGATTTTTTCTTTTTGAATACAGGGCAACACGTATTCAGAAATACATTTGGGAAAATGTACAATACATTTGGGGGAAAAATGACCATTTAATGTCGTTAATATTTTCACAAGTTTAATTTGTTTTTGTCACATAAAAAGAAAAACAACATCTCATCATCTCAGAGATGTTTATAAATATGTAACATCATTTTTGGGAATGTGTGCTAACATGAAAAATATAAGAAATATGTGAAAATACACGTGAAAATAAAAAATGTCTTTTGTAATTTTTTTAAATAATTTTTGTTTCAAATATAAGAAATATGTTAAAATAGAGGTACACGTGGAAAATAAATGACGTTTCATGTGAAAATTTAAATAGCATTTTTCCCAAATAAGATATCTAAATCATATCAAATAAGATATCATTTACATATGATTTACATATATTACATATATACATATCCATGTTTATTTGATGGTGTTTTCCCTTTTAAACACCTGCTACAACATACAGCCTAAAAGTTACTCTAACGCTAATGTTTATAAGCAAGCCCAAATGTTCACACCCCCTACTGACATGCTGTATTTAATTTATTTAAATGTTTAATCAGTCAACAAGTTTACTTTATTAAGTCCTATTCAAGACTGGAGTTAAGTACGAATGAAACATTTGAGCATCAGCATTAAGCAAGCAAGCAAGATTCATTTATAAAACACGTTTAAAACAACACATTGACCAAAACGCTGTGTATCGGATAATAAATCCTCCACACAAGCTCTAATCTTACCCAGATGCCCCTGCGGGGGGAAAAATCGTGAATATCATGGCTCCTATTCATATCTGTGTTTCCATCTGTTTATAACGTATTATATTTAATTTGAATAATATTTACATATTCATTTGCATCCCTAATGCTGCTAATTTATGTGTATTTTTAATCATGAATTGAATAAACACTCAGTGCAGGTATATTTTATTATCATTTAAACAAACGTCGATGGATACGGGTTTTAACTTTGTTTGCTAACATTACTTACAGTTTATTAATGCTGAAGGTCGTGTTAATATTAACAAATGCAGTAAATCGTTTTCGTTTAAAAAAAGTTGTTTAAATAGTTTTAAGATCATTTAAGAAAAAGCATGTTCCCAGTCAGGTGTGTCCAGTCTTTTAATGGGAACTGTGGGTCGTAAATAAATACTCGTAAACGTTTAACAACTTTGGCGATCGCGCTCGAATCGTACGCCAGCGTTCTCGGCTTTTCCTGGCACTTCTAACGTGTCTGATTCTGTGCTGTGTGTGTCCAGAGAAATCTCATGTTTACGTGAGTACATAAAGCATTTCAGACCAGCATAGGCTTGTGAACTGCCTGCCATGTGTTACTTACAGCTTTGACTTTCATTACATCCATGTTTAGTATGTAGTAATTAGAATATTCTTTATTATTAATATTTAATGACCATTGTTATTGATTTCAAACAGCGTACAGAGGAAACACTTAAATGTTTAGCTTTCAGCTGTGTACAGCAGACTGTAAAACATGACATGTGGTGCATTACATTTGTTTTAGTACTTTACTTTATTAAATTGAGTATTTAATCCCATTGATGCGAATCCAAGAAACACTGTCATAGTCCGTAGCATGGGTCAAGCGAGTCCGAGCACAAGCAGACAGGGTTACATAGGATAATCCATGATCTAAGTCAAAACCAGGAGGTATTATGAGACACAGAACTTGGAAAGCTTGGAAAAAACCCGAAAACACATGGCTCGGAATTAGCAACGCAAAACGCACTGTACGATTACACAATGGAACAAAGAAATAGAGAGGTATACATAGATACACAACACAAGGGTTAATACAAAACAGGTGAACACGATCAGGTAACAGATCAGTGATATAATGGGGCCAAAACAAAGGTGATCGTCGCTATCAGAACCGTGACATGAAGGAGGAATTCTTTATAGATAGGTCTGCAATAATCAATTAATCTATTGATTTTTTTACATTTTATTTGTTTATTATTTTACGGAGCCCCATACATGACATATATATATATAGTGGCCACGTTTTATTAATTTGTTCCCTCATTCTAGGTAAATGCTTTCAAAGGGAAGGAATTAATAAAACCTGTAATTTTGCAGCTGCACTACTGTCAGAGCTGCTGTTAAAGAAAATTTATCAACACCTTCTGACCAATCAGAATCAGGAATTCAACAGCACTGTGGTGTAAAATCCTGTACTGCAAGCTTAATATCACCAAAGTCCATCCATCCATCCATTTTCTGTACCATGTATCCTACACAGGGTCGCAGGGACCCTGGAGCCTATCCCAGGGGACTCGGGGCACAAAGCAGGCGGCATCCTGGACGGGGTGCCAACCCATCGCAGGGCACGATCGCACACCCGTTCACACAATACAGACAATTTGGAAATGCCAGTCAGCCTATAACCCATGTCATTGAACTGGGGGAGGAAACCGGAGTACCCGGAGGAAACCCCCGAAGCACAGGGAGAACATACAAACTCCACACACACAGGGCGGAGGTGGGATTCAAACCCCCAACTCTGAGGTGCGAGGCAAATGTGCTCACCATCAAGCCATTCCCAAAGTCAACAAGAGAATTTACCAATTCAGATCACATGACTGCTATTTTTACACCACCATTGAAAAATCTACAGCCTATCAGGGTAGGAGTGCATAATAAAGTGTTTAACACAGTATTTAAACGTCCAACAACTCTGCTGTAGCTGATACACTCGTACCAGAACCACATACACACCCTACTACGTCAGTGTCACTGCTGTATTGAGAATTAATCACCACCTAAATCATATCTGGTGTCTGGTTTCATTAAATGATGGGGTAGAGGGAGGCTCTTTGGGGTACTTTGTGCAGTTTACTGCATTAGAAATCAACTGAATGAATGGAGACTGAGTGAAAAAATAATAAAATGTCCTCCTGGTCCCCTTTATCTCCTCTTTTAAATCTTCAATCACACGTATTTTAATTTATTGGATGATAAAAGTGCTGTGCAATCGCAGTCCCATTGAAATGTTAGTGTCATCGATTTTGTCCGAGCCAATTTGTCCAATTTATTGTCCATTACATTCTTTTGGGTCTCTGGGTTTTGTTTTTTTTTTTTTATTATTTATTTTATTTTTTTTAAAGAGAGCCACTTAAAGCTACTTAGGGACAATCTATTGAATTTAGAGATGAGCAGAATGACTTTATGCTGTGATCACAGAGGAAAGTACGCTAGCCATTAGTGGATACGGCTCACCTACTGTCGTATTCCTACGTAATGTAACTGGCTAATGTGCTTAATGGTCATGTGAGAATTCTCTGGAGCTGTATTTGAGCAAAGAAGCTGTTGGCAAAAATCATTATTGGGCAGAGATTCTGCAAGCTGGATATGAGATTACAGAAGATCTTTATGGGAAAAAAAAACTGCCATGGGACAGATTTTCAAGTGTGATTTTGAAAGCATTCTGGTTTGCTGAGGTTGTGGTTTTGAAAATAGAAAGTTGCACTCGTCCTAATCTGTCGTTTATTGCATAAACGACACCCATTCCCACCTCTTGTGGGAAATTTAAGGTGCATCGACACAGATGGGGTTCGAACCCACAATCCATGAGCCACAGCCATACTGTATGTTGCTTAACAATTTAGGACTTGGATCTTGTTGAAGAGATCATGGGCTTAAAAGCACACTCATAAATCCACTCGTAGTTCCACAGTTTTTCAAGATGGAAGCTAGTTGTACCATAAACAGCAGGCCCATATATTCCAAACAAGACCTTTTGACTAATTATACATTTTGTTATTGTCATTACACCAATTGGTCCAAATCCCATCTTAGTCGTATTTAGGGACGGAACGGTGATTTAGTGCTTGTGAGCAATATTTTGAGGTCTACCTAAAAGGGTTCTACTTGGAGCCCATTTCTGATAGAGAACAAATTTTGAAGACGTTAAGGGTTCCCCTTCAGACAGCAAGGACCCCATAAGGGTACTACATTTTCAAAGACTGGCACTGCTCCCTTTTGGGTTGTCGTAGTTGAAAATGTATCTGGTTCTAATTGAGACGTCGATGAGTGTAATACTCGTGCTTTAAGCATACGTTCAACAGTTTAAGCAGAACGTTAGCTTTTGTGATGAGGTTTTCGTGTTAGCACACACTGCTTTTTAACTGCAAAGTGTGTTAGCATTGTCCTCAGAAGAGGTGTTGTGGAAAGATCCATCAGGGTTAACCTGTAACTCTGACACCAACCTCTAACAGTATTAAGTAAGAAGCTTACCTGATTGGATTTGGGGAAAAGGTCCACAGTCCTGCTGCACTGAGCAAACAAACACTACAGCTTAATGATAAGTCCTCAGGTAAGTGTCATGGTAGCACCTCTGATTTTGTTGATGACAAAAATGGAAGGCCTCAGCCTTTTCATGTTACCTGTGTAGGGAAAATTAGCTTCTCCTTTTGCTAGATTGAGCTCAAAACGGTGGAAATGTGCATGCAAACTTAATATTTCAACAGCTGATCAACTATTCTTCCACCAATGAGTTGAACTTAATGTATCTTATTAAGTCTGGCTAGGATATTAATCCCATGGCCACTGGTAATAATATCCTGATGTTAAACATGGATTATGAGCTCAGTAACAAGATCGGACAATTAAGACAATAAATCATAAATATAGACGAGAGACACTTGCTATTAAAACCAAACAGCAACTTAACATCAAGTAGCAATATAACTGAATAAAAAAAAACCATTACAGATGCTTCAATTTGAAAGAAAATACTTGAAAATACACTTAACGTGCAGTTTAAAACAAGTAAAAACGGCCCACAGTGTTAGTGTTGCCACTAAAGCGGTTATAAAAAGCTATTTCAGAACAGTACACAAACATTAATGTTTCCATTAAGAGTTGTGAATGTGATTCCTACCTCTATATTGCTCTTTTATTCTGCTCCTCTTCTTTGCGCCGCTTCCTGCCTTCCTGCCTGATCATTTTCTTTTTTCACTCATTTATTCTAAAGCAGTTAAGGTGAATGCGAATGGCAAAACTAATCATAACTGCACTATCATGTGCACCATAACGGCGTTATGGTGATGATGGCATATTATTACCTCGTCATGATGCAGGCAGGCAGTGTTTAAATTAGTCCAGCATATATTGTCGACTATTACAGGGTTTTTATCAGTTGACGTCCATTTTGTGATGGTAAACATATTGAATTTTAAAGGACTAAAAGGGTGTTAATTGGTATAAATAATGAATGTAGGGGTGGAGTGGCACACAGTGGTCATGAGAGGGTGCACTTCCTATAAAAATAAACCTCTCCATGTGGCTCCCCCCTGTCATTTTGTGCCTTAGGCCACCGCCTATGTCGCCTATGCCATGGGCCGGCCCTGCTCCAACCTCTAACACTAACCTCTAACACAATCCCCATCCTCTAAAACTAACCTCTAACACAATCCCCATCCTCTAACACTAACCTCTAACACTATCCCCATCCTCTAACACTAACCTCTAAC
>JANDJT010000012.1:1946175-1960476 GCA_024331685.1 Stegophilus panzeri | reverse complement strand
AGGTGTCTGTTCAAACCATATAATGCACAAGTAGTTCCAGTCAGTTTAATCACCTCTCTAAATTAAAGTGCTGCCTGTACACAATTGTAACCATAGTAACATACAGTTACAGTTGTATACAGTAGTCAAACTCGCAGCTTCATTATTAGTAAAGATGCGACACAGGTACAGGTAATTCACGACCCATATATATATATATAAAATAACACAAAAATGAACCTTTATTTTTATCCTTTCAGTCAAATTTTGCACTGTAAACATCACTGACAGCTTTAACTTGTCAGTGCTGGCAAGTGACCATGGTATAAGCGGGATAATCCACGGCTAGGTGTGCATTACACGATTGACCTAGCCGTGGATTATCCCTTTATTTTTTTAAATAGACCTACAGCAAAATGTTCAGTAATTTTATTTCTGTTGAATCTTTCAGGCTTTTTCTCTTTCAGCTAAAAATAAACTGCTAAAATGCTGCGCTCCTGTACAAAATGTGTGCAGGAAAGTTGGCAGGTCTGCTTTAGTGAGCATAAACCATTTGGAGATGGAGCTGAGTTCATCAGCATAGCCGTGAAATGAAAGGTTGTATTTCTGGATGAAGCATATCCTGTATAATAAGAAGAGAACTGGACCTAGTATTGATCCTTGTGGTACTTTACAGCCAACAGTGGCTCTCCACAACCTTCTTCTGTTGTCTTTTACTGTTAATGATGTAAATGTTGAACAATTTTCCTTCCATCTTCTGAGGTATATCAAAAACTCACTTTTTATTGGTCCAGTTCAGGATTTCTATATTCCTTAATCCACCAAAATACTAGCTAAATAGCAAACGCCCATGACTCACCAACTCACCAGTAGCTATATATTGTATATTTATATGTTATATTTTTGTTGGTTTATATTGCTTCATCATTTCCTGCTCCATGACCTCCTACAAAGATACTGTTACTTATTCAATGACTTGATTTTAAGGCTTTAAAACACCGAAGTTGATGCAATGATACATACATTTCTATTATTGACATTGATGGACTTTAGTTAAAAAGTCTTCTGCTAAAAAAATGACTACTGACTGTTTTGAATACTGTCTTTTCAAAATATACTGTGGCCTGAACATTAAAACTTCATATTTTCAGAACTCTGACCTGAACGCCGCGTTATATATTTTTAAAGGGAAACATTTAGGTGGCTTCATCCTTACATACTTCCTGTATGTGCACTCTATAGTGCTGCAGCTCTGAGTCACCCTTGGGAACGAATGATGCCAACATTACTGTACTGTTCATCTAATTGCTCCCACTGCTACTGGATTTAATACAAAGCTCTAAACTAGATTGATTCCTCTACACCATGCAGGAATAATGGAGATATAAATAATTCAAATTAAGTTCAATTTAGAGACCTGGCATGAGATGCTGGTTGGCATGCTGGCACAGACGTCTGTGTGTGGACTGGGATTAAATCTACAGTATATCACAGCACATGCCAATCCTCTAATTATCATTATGTATTGAATACTGATTACTTAAAATGGCTGTCTTCTGGGTATAAAATAAACCAAGGTTCTTCTGAGACACTGGGGGAAAACTGTGGGGAAATCTAGCTTGTGAAACTTGTGATGTGTTTAATCAAGATAAATACCTTTCTTGGTGTGATTAATTATCTCAAATAGAAACTTATGCAGGTCGTTGAATACTTCTTGCAGGCTGAGTGAAATTGGTGTTGTTGGAAGATAAGTTCTTGATAAGTCATGTAAGTATATATGTACTGTAACTTCCTCCAAGTCATGCATGAAAAAATAAATGGTCTAATATTAGTAATTGCTCTAAGTTGAAAGGTTCTCTTGACTTTAGCGATAATTTGCTGATCAAATCTGAGGTCAACCTTCCTGAAATGTGGTTTAAAATTTTGTGGAAGGAAGAGACAGGATGCAAATGCTCGATGTGTCTTATTAAGCGGTGTCCGAGTTGGGGTCAGACAGCAACAAAGTAGAATGATTCTTAATCCTAAAACAGGAAAAACAGGCAGCGTCATCAACCAGGAAGTGCTAAATACAGAGCTAGAAACGCAGACACTAAGGAATCATGACATCGATGCATTGTAAGATTTCATGAAGAGAGTGAACTAACACAGAACAGGTGGACACAATCAGGTAACAAACCAGTGAAAGGACAGGCGAGGAGGCAGGGTTAGATCAGAAACAAAAGGCACATGGAAAGGTGCATATGTAAATGTAAAACAAATGCATGATGCATAAACTTCCATTTTTTTTATGCCAAACATAACGTTAATAAACTTAATAATGTTAAATATGCACGTTTACAACACTTTTTTTTCTATAAATATTTATTGCATAAGGTATGTAGAGCACTATGCATTACTTATATACAGACATTATAATGCATTATACAGTATCACCTGACCTTATGAATTAGTGCTTTATAAAGTGTTAATCATGTACCTATGATTATTTCTAAGCACTTATGCATACAATTTTAAGCCGAATCATGCATTATAACCACTGCTATAAACTGCAACACTTTATAATAAGTAAATAAATAAATATAATAATGTGTATAATGCCTTATGAATGCAGTGTAAACCTTTAGGAATTTATTCATAAGTTAATTGCCTTTTATTACTTAAGGACGGTTATAATATAAAGTGAGCATTAATATTCTGATTATAACATATAGCACTATTTATGACCAAGTTTTAGAACACATTATGTAACTTGACATTAGCACTGTAAAGCACTATGCACTATTTATATAAAATCTCACAATGTGTTATGAAACCTGACATGATGACTTACACCTGACATACCCAGGCTTTATAAAGTGTTATTCATGTCACTATAGCTGCTTATAATAACTTATACAGGCTTATGAATGGTATTAACTTGTGTAGAACACTATGCACTGTTTGTAAGCAATATTATAATGCATTATATAATGGAAATTATGAATTCCCATACTCATGTAAATGCTATAAGCATTTTATACAGGTTTAGGCTAGTCAGTATAAGTCATGTAGAGCACTATATCAGTATAATTACTTATGAACAGTTATACAGGCTTATTCTAAGCGTTGTTTGTTGTTCGGATTCCTATGCACTATTTATAAACATATATTATAATGCATTATGAATGGACACAGTCATGCTTTATAAAGTGTTATTATTCATGTAATTATAACTACTGTACTTAAAGTAGTGTAATATAACTACTTATAATAAACACTTGTGCCGGCTTATTCTAGGCGTTCTAAGTTATGTAGGATACCATGCACTGTTTATAAACAGATATTATAATGCATTATGCAACTTGACATTCTAAATTCACATAATTGTGCTTTATACATTGTTGTCCATGTAACGTTAGCTACCTATAAGCACTTATATAGGCTTATTCTAGGCTATTGTAAGTTATTATGTATTATATATAAGATTATGAATGCATTTATAATGCATTGTGGGAAAAAAAATAGGATTGCATACATTTTCAAATCTGGCTGCATAAAAAATCCACAATATAATTAATACTACTTAAGGACACTCAGTGTAAAGTGAGGACAAAATTACATTAACCTCTCGCTTAAACTTCAGATGTCACGCTCTGTTTAGATTAGACGAATTGATGCCAGCTGGAAAGCAGTCCCTGGTGTCACATATTCATGATAAAACAGTCACCTTGATGTTGTCGGTGGTAAGATAATCACGGTGAGCACTGTGTGAAAGGATTTATGTTTCATTAAGCGACCTAGTTCCATAATTCTGTAGTAAAAAAAACGCACTTAGCCTTGGTGGTATTGAACACAGAAATCCATTTTAACTTTGTTTATTATCCTCTAATGCATAGCCGAGATCGGACAGCTGAGAAGTAATGCTGAAATGATCCTGTGAGAGGGATGTGCTGTGTGTAATAGAGGGTAGCTTCACGTATAGAACTGCTCTTAGAGAAGAAATGAACGTATCCGTGAAATAAATAAGCATGTGATCGATGATCCAATCAGTTCACTTGGTGAGGATTCTCTTTCAGTCCGGTGCTACACCTTCACAAATCTCATCTTCCCCATGATCTAAAATATAAACTGTGGATCAGACAGTAATTACGGCTGCACAGCAAATACATAAATAATAAAATAATATAAACCTGTGGGGTGTAAACAGTAACTCATTGATTATTTTCCCATAAAAGCACATCCTGAAGTGTTATTATGATTATTTCTTACTTAATGATAACCTAACATCATAATCTGAGTGAAGAACTGTTTTGGTATCTAGGGCATCAACGTTTTAATAGTTCAGCAAGTGGTTTGGGGGTCAATAGGCGTACATGATATGCTTCATATCCATCATTTCTGTACAGTTTCTACTGTATATTTCCCGTTTGTGGAAGCTTCAGGAGATGAAAAAACAGAAACCGAGAATTGAAAAAGAGTCCAGAACTTCAATACTGTCTGTTTAGACTGGTGCTGTTTTAGAAATGGTGACAGATACTGTAATAGATTCATCAATTAATGAATTCCTTTTCATTGTATTACTTTATCACGTACGCCACGTACACATCTGGAAATGTTTCAGATAGTATATAGCCAGAGCCATCTCTCCCTGCAGTTCTCACCTGGTTTCCCACTGAAGCTAAGCAAGGTTGAGCCTGGCCAGTACCTGGTTGTGAGACCTCCTGGAGAAAACTAAGGTTGCTGTAAGAAGTGGTATTAGTGAGGCCAGCAGGGGGCGCTCACCCTGTCGTCTGTGTGGGTCCTAATGCCCCAATAGAGTGACGGAGACACTATACTGTAAAAACAGCACTGTCTTTTGGATGAGATGTTAAACCGAGGTCCTGCTTCTCAGTGGTCATTAAAAACGTATAACCCCATTGGTCCTTCTCTATCATGGTCCCTTCATCACTGTCTCCTCTTCACTAATATCTGGTGTGCGCATTATGGCTGCTGTCACATCATCTAGGTGGAAGCTACACACTAGTGATGGTTGATGAGATACCCCACCCCCCAACCCCCCGCCCATACTATGTAAAACGCTTTGAGTTTCTAGGGGGAAAAAAAAGTGCTATATAAATGTAAGGAATTATTAGTAAAAAAAAATATTCCCTGGTGAATAAATTTGGAAAACGATTATCCACAAAGTTAACTTGCAGGACTTTTCCTATTTCAGGACTGTCTTTAAACTAATAACTCTCTGGTTGTAGGTGAATCGTCTCATTTCCTGGCCTCGGTGTAGCATACGGGACTTCGCAGCAGTTAAATGAAACACATTTCCCAAAGTAATGGAGCATTAAAGCTCCTCCTGGCTGGAGAGAATTCTCCTGTCAACCATGTTCTCTGTCAGACACTAAGCAGAGACACAGTGCTGTAATTCCCATGTTATTTGAATGATATTTACCTTTCTGATTTCCCTATTAAAAGCAGATTAGAATCATCCAGCTGATTAGATTTGTGATCCAAATGACTTCAGATCAACATTCTATGCAATTTAGCCAACATATGATGCACTATGACACCTATATAATACGTGAGTGTGTGGCTTGCACCAACACAGATACCAGGTTCTCTGATGCTACTGTTGTTGTTGTTGTTGTTGTTGTTGTTGTTGTTGTTGTTTGGAGTGTGGGTTTCAGTGAGCGCTTGGCAGCTGTTTCCTTGACAACCCTGAGGCTTGAGTATCACCTCCGTAAACCCTGATGCTTGAGAAATGTTGAATTCAAGCATTCTTCTAACAACAGCAGCTCCATCACCTCAATTACTGCTATTATCAGAAATTGCTGCTGGAGAGCAGAGATTAGCTAGGAATGTTCAGAGATAAATATAAACAACACCACAACTGTCTTTGACTTGTTGAACTTGCCCGATGTTGGTGCGTCAGTTCGACGCACCAGCGAAAACTCATGCTGCAAAAACAAATAAAGGACAATAAATAAAGTCTTAGAGCAAAATGCTATATTTAAATATGACATAAATGTGCAAAACAGTTGTTGTTTTTTTGTTAGTTTTTTTTTAAAACCCAACATACTGAATATGAAATACTCAGGAATCATCACATGATCATTAAATCAATAATGCTACTAAAAGTCCTGATTGATGATGAGTGTATATTATTTAATTAGCAAGAAAACACACATTTATGGAACGACTGGCTTGGTGTTCAGAGGCAGAACTGCGAGATTTGGGAAAACCGGCAGAGGCTAACAAATCCCCAAATGGATTTCTCCTGGCATAAACAAACACAAGCTAACATGCCAACACATCTCTTCATTAACAACAAACGCTTATGCTAATAATACAAAAATTATTAAATAGTACGTTACCAGGTAGCTGCAGGGTATGCAAATGAGGACCTGCTTTTTTTCTCGCTACCAAAACCATTACACATGGCTGAATTAACAGCTAAATAAGACCGTCTGATTGGCTGTAGTGCAACCACCAGAGCTAAAAGATTAATAAACCTCATTCTTCGTCATTTTTTGATGTCTCTGTTTTCTCAGAGAAGACTACATTACTTAATGTATTACTACATTACTACATTACTTACATAAGCGAAGAACAGAGATCAGTGACGCTCTAAAGATCTCATTCTGTTGGCGCAATGACAACAATGTTTATATTACATCACAACAGTATTCAGCTGTCATTTGTAAAGATCCAGTTACATTAAATTTCTTGCGTACAAATCTCCAGATAACTGATTAACACGACAATGGTGACAAGACTTCCACTTACCCTTAATGATCACTTCATGGCTATGAATAAATTGCTGTGTTTTGTTTCATAGTGCTGCTAGAGTTAGCGCTGTTTGCCTAGCACCTCAAGGGTTGGGGGTTCAAATCCTGCCTCCGCCCAGTGTGTGTGGAGTTTGCATGTTCTCCCCGTGCTTCGGGGGTTTCCTCCGAGTACTCTGGTTTCCTCCGCCAGTCCAAAGACATGCGTTGTAGGCTGATTGGCATGTCCAAGTCGTCTGTAGTGTGAATGTGTGTAATGTGCCCTGTGATGGGTTGGCACCCCATCCAGGCTGTCTCCCATCATGTGCCGCGAGTCCCCTGGGATAGGGCTCCAGGCTCCACGTGACACTGTGTAGGATAAGCAGTACAGAAAATGGATGGATGGGAAGACAGTTGTACTTTTTGACCATGTAGTACACATTTATAGAAGGGAATTATTTATAATCGCACTATCCGGAGTCACCCAGACGAGGACGGATCCCTTTTTGAGTCTGGTTCCTCTCAGGGTTTCTTCCTCATACCGTCTCAGGGAGTTTTTCACCTCACCACCGTCGCCTCTGTTTTGCCCATTAAGGATAAATAGATCCATTTTAATTTATATCCGGAATTTATATATTTCTATAAAGCTTTTTTGTGTCCATGTCCATTGTTAAACACGCTATACACATACAAATTGAATTGAAACACTAAAAAGGTGCAAAAAGGAAGCTGGGTTATTTAAAAGAAAGAATTACCCCTCACTATTGTAACATTCACATTAAATGCTTTTCGCAAGTCTAACTAGATAACAGACTCTTTTTGTATATACAGGCCATGACATCTAGATCAATGTGCAGCTAAATGATGCACTTTCTATTTAAACACCACTATTTTGCTATAAAACTTCTTTATGTCATAAACATGTTTCTGTGTATTTTTCTTTTTCTACAATATCAACACTTCCGTCTCTGTTTAGTCTTTAGTGAAAGTAAGTACGGGAACGAGTGATCACACGTACTTCACTCCTCATATTTTCACACTTCTTGATGTATTGTGTTGATGTATTTCTGACGTCTTTCCCATCGGATTTGAAGTATTTATTCATTTCTCTCTCAGAGCGCAGACCTGTCCAATCTTCCACATGCCTCAGCTGAACAGAGTGACCTTGAGGCTTTTCTTAGTGAGTGTACAGTGTTTTCTTAAGGCTTATCAAATATTATAACACTTCTTTTTTTTTTTTTTTTTTTTTTTTTTTCCTAACGGTACTTACATAACACATTGAGACATTTCTGTGAAGTATCGACTCCGGTCCTATTTATTCAGGTGATGCATGGGCTTTTTAAACACTGATAAATGTACAAAGTGCACAATAATCCATAATCCAGCATAACAGTGTTATAAATGCAAAAAAAAAAAAAAAAAATCATATTTCCAGAGGGCATGAAAAATCATTTATTCGTCTGACTCATAGCTCGATAAATAAATAAAGTTGTATTGGAATGGTGCTTCCTCATTCGTTTTTGTTTTTTTTGTTTTTTTGACGCAAAAGTCATACATGTGTATACAAAGTCACCTCGCTACATTCATTAAAACATTTTGAACCCTTAAGGGTTCTTCATGAGAAACCCTTAAAGAGAAAAAAAAAAAAACCGTGTGATCATCGGTCTAGAAAAAGCTCTCAAGAGAGAGAGAGAGAGAGAGAGAGAGAGAGAGAGAGAGAGAACTCACATAAACTCATGAGCTAAAGTAAGAGAGCGTGCTATATTAATATTTATTTTAAAATTATTTCCTTCTTAATACCTCCAAACTACTCATGTTTGGCTTAAGCCTTTATAAATGTTTATGTAGGTTGAGTGTAGGGTATGTACTCATTCAGGAAAGGCTTATGTAAGTGTCATGTAACCCTATGAACACCTCCTTTAAAGGCCATATGCATAATGGCCTGTGAATGTATTCATAAGATGTTATAATGCATACACAGGGTTATATCATTTATTTAAAAAAAAAAAAAAAAAAAAAATTAAAAAGGTAGTACAGTTTAAAGCAATGTTTATAATGCATTAAAAAATTTTTTTATCACAGTACACATTATAAGCAGTGTTTATATTTAAAAACATGGGAGGTCTTGCGATGCACTACATTAAGAAAGTGCTTGGTTTCTTGGTATTGGTGTTATAACATGTTATGAACAATCTATGTGAATATATATATATATATATATATATATAATGGATAATAAAAAAATATGCATTAGCTTTAGTGTAATTAATTTTTTAAATAATTATTACATAGTGCTTATAAATGCATTAATAACAACACGGTATGTGTTCATAGTTGATTATAACTTTATAACAGCCCGGTCTCTCAGAAAACACGTTTATTACTTGCATCAACAGGAGACGTTAGACTTCCTATAAAGTTGTAGTTATAATGAACTATCAGCATATTCATATCGTGTTATAAGGCATTCATATGGTATTATACACATCGTTATACTTACTTTACACTTAAATGCATTACACTTATTTATATATATATATATATATATATATATATATAGATAGATAGATAGATAGATAGATAGATAGATATAGCTATCTGTAATACGCATGATGAATTGATTATAAATAGTGTTCATAGCACACTATAACGCTGAGCATCTTTTTTCATAGAGCATCACCAGAATTATTTTTAAGAACAAAATTAAAATCATACTTTATGCACTAATAAACTGGGACGGAATTTATTTGGTACTGGTGATAATAAAGATATGCATTATAAACATGACTGTACACTCTAACGCTATTTTCTAAATAATAAACGCATTATAACAGGTTATGAAAGCGTTCATAGGTCATTATACACACCGTATTCATTGATAGTGTTACTGCGAGCTTGGTAAGTCTGGGAATGTGTAAAAAAAAAAAAAAGAGATATTTTTATATGTCGATCCTATTTAAATAGCGCAGTGATGGAGGTGGGCGTGGTTAAATGATGTTTGTGCAGAGAGTGGCATGTTGATAAGCATCGTACTTGTGACAGGACATTGATATTCATCATACAGACTTCACTCTGCACTTTGCCGATACTTATAGACGCTGATTACGTTCTCTGAAAGTCCTACTGTATTGTCTACCTTGAATACAAACTGGCAGATTTATTCAAATTGGACACCTAGAAGTGAAAGAAGGGCGAGGGGGAATCAAATGAATTTAAATGCATTTAAAAAACGATTCATGCTTTATATGCAGTCAGGGCATGCACAGTTTTTTGGGTTTTTTTAGAATAATTTAATTTTGTTATTAGAAATTGTACAAGAATAGATAATAGCAGGAAAAAAAAAAAAGGCTTGTCCCTTTGTTGCCATGGATATTTGTTATTATCTGAAATGTTTCATGGCTCAGTTTTGTGCCTGTGTCTGTGAACCTGATATTTTCTACCCATTTTTCTTGCCAGGATTGCTCGAGCCGCGTCAAACCGGATGGATGCCGTCGATGGTGAGCAGCAATTTTCAAGTCTTGCCACGGATTCTCAATCAGACTGAGGTCAGGGCTGTTCTAACTCTCCTGTTGGAAGATAAAGCTCCGCCACAGTCTCAAGCGTCTTGCAGACTGGAACAGGTTATCTTCTAGGATTGCGCTGTATTTGGCTCCGTCGAATTTCATAGTCCCTGCTGATGAAAAGCGTTCCCACAACTTGATGCTACCGCAACCGTGCTTCACCGTGTGGATGGTGTTCTCAGGGTGATGAGCTACCAGAGGTAGCACTTTGTGCCAAGGCCAAGAAGTTCAATTCTGGTTTCATCAGATCAGAGAACCTTTTCACACACGTTTTCTGTGGAAAAATTTCAACTGTTCCAGACTTTCATGGTCCTGATTGTGTATTTTAATGATTGTAATGTTATTTTAAATGTTTGTTTATTTTTATATCCATTACCTGACATATGCAACTATATGACTGTAGCTTCTTCTATAGTCAAATGTCATGTTTATGTCATGTTACTGAGGAACCGCAAAGTGTAAACATGTCCTTTGGAAAAACTCATATGGCTTTTTTCTATCTCTGTGGTTGTCTTTTTTACAAAAAAAATGTTTAATGCCATTTTGGCTGATGCACTAATCCAGAGCGACTTACATTTATCTCATTTATACATCTGAGCAGTTAAGGGTTAAGGGCCTTGCTCAAGGGCCCAACAGTGGCAGCTTGTCCTGTGAACATCTTCTCCCATCTGAGCTGTGGATCTCTCCAGCTCCTTCAGAGTTACCCATGTCCTCTTGGTTGCTTCTCTGACTAATCCCATCTTTACCCAATCACTGACTTTTGGTGGACAATCTCCTCTAGGCAGAGTCGAGGTTGTGCCATATGACTTTTTGTTTTGAATAATAGATTTAACGTCACTCTGCTTGATGTGCAAAGATTAGGAACCAAACCCTGATTGATCCGTTTCAAGAACTTTGTCCCAGACGTGTTTTGATTGCTCTTTGGTCTTCAGGATGCTGTTTTGTTTGTTCTTTAACAAACTCTGGATTCTTCCAGGAACAGGTGTGTTTATATTGAGATCACATGACACTTTAATTGCACGTGGTTGACTCTATTCAAGTAATTATTGGATTTCGGATGGCAACTCATTTGAAGGGTTTCACACCAGTAGGAGTGAATACTTATGCAATCGCAACGTGTAGATAATTTTGCAAGCTATATTGACACACCAGTATTACGCATAGATTTGGATAGATTCGTGCTATAAAATCCTAATTCAATCCATTTCAGTTCAAGGCTGTAACACTACAAAATGTGAGAAAATACAAGGGGGTGAAAACTTATACAAGGCACTTTAGTTTAAGTCTATGTTGGGCTCCGTTTTTTCTATAAAAGCTTGCCCTGTTTGTTCTGAAGTGTGAAGAGGTGTACCGACCTCAGTGACCTTTTCACAGTTTGAATAATCACATCCCACAGTGTTTGGAGGTATGTTTTACTGTTTATGAGGTCCTGCTGGCTTAGCCCACTCGCATTTCAGATTCGTCTTTATGCATCAGATTCCTCTCTCTCCAGATTAACATAACAGCTGTTGCTGTGGCAACATGACGAAGATTTACTGTAACCTGAGGTACGTTGAGACTGAGGTATGTGCAGAGGTACACTTCTGTTTTATTGTAGTACTAATCTGTGTTGTCGAGTCTGTATATACGGCGGACTGAAAGCACCGATACCTTTGTAAATATTTAAAGAGAATCTTGACACTCAGCGTGCGTCAGGGAGATATATATGTATATACAGTCATAGGATGAAGAAAGTTTGGTTTATTTTCGGGGGGAAATTACTGCATATTGACGCCTGTTGTGGTGTTGTTGTTGTTTTTGTTGTGACCTGGGATTATTTATTAGTTTAAGAGGATATAAAAATGTAGAATTGAAGGAGGGTGTACTTTCTTTTGCCCATGACTGTATATAGTATAAATCACACTCAGATACGCCCACCCACCTTATGCAAAAATGTTATGAAGATGTTATAAAACGGTGCCATTTTTTACAAATCACACAAAGAAAACGTTTTGATGTGGTTGCGCTCCATTCTCGCAACTGGTAAGCTCTAGGCTATTTTAATATCAACTGCTTCATTTCTCCTCAAACCTATTTATTATTTTTGTTGTTGTTGTTCCGACCCATCAGCCATTTTGCGGATTTAGCACGAGACAAGGTGAGTTTGTTTGTTTTAATGGCAGCCAAAACGGCACCGGGGGTGCCAATACTTTTGTTTCGGTCATTAAAAAAATAAATCAAATATAATGTCATGTGCAAACGTCAGATGTTGCTAACAAATAACAGCTAATCTATCAGCATGAGTGCCCTAGCGATACCTCAGAAGAATGGTTCAGCATTCTGGAGTAAACAAAGACTCTAAATATATCAAATTAATTAATAAATAAAAAACATACTGACCTTTTGAAGTTTTGCTAATTTGCTAACATTAACTGACTATATTTAATTAAGCTAGCATGTTTTCTTTGCTAATGCTAGGTTAACAGCACTGTTTCCAGTCGCTAAGCAGCAAATCAAATTCTAGCTAATGGTAAATATTGCAAACTTACAGAGATGGAATGATAGGGCATGTAGGCTTTAGATTAGAAATACTTTAAAAAATCGCTTTTTCACATGAAAAACATGACTAGCTTAATTTCAGCAGTTCAAAATGTTACTTTTTAATACTTGAGTATGTTTAAAAGTCGCAACTTTGTTCTTAATTACTTAAATTGAAGTACATTTTCAGCTGGATACGTCTACTTTTAACTCTGCTTAATCCTCCATTCGAAATTGTGAAACAGAATTTATAACGTGCACGAAGACCTGAAGTTAATGAAAACAACGTTTTACTGCCATCTTGGAAAGACTAATAAACGTGCGAGTATGCGGCATGCGCTGTTTGTCCTGTTTTAAAGTTACTTCCAGTATGTACAATTACTGCTTTATTCCCGTCTCTTTTGTTCCGTCACGTCTCCACGCCACCACAGAGCCAGAAATGCACGAGCAACGATGGAAATACAAATTCATCCATCGCTACTCGGATTGATATTCAGTACTGGCCATCGTTTCCCAGACAGCTGCTGATTAGACTGTCTGCTTCCTGACAGCATCAGCAGTCATAAAAGAAGATGGAGTTAAACTTCCTGTGTGAGCTAAAGGTCTTGCTTAAGTAAATAAAGATGTGACGGAACCTTCGATTTTTCACTCTTCTCTGTTTTCACTCGTATCAGTGTTGGGGTGATGGAGCAGACGGTTGGAGTGGCGTTTAATTAATTACATCCAACAGCTACAGTCGGATTCAGTACATGTACGTTTTTAAGAACGCTACTCAAATTTATATCGCAGCGCTGTTGAATTTGGGATTCTGATTGGTCAGAAGGAGATGATTGATTAATTTTTCTCAAACGGGATCTTGGACAGCAGTGCACTGGTTCTCATATATATCGTCGTTTCTATAGTAACTGCTCGTTCACAGGGAAGTTTTCTGTAAGGAGATGTTTATTCAACGTTTATGGAAGGAGTCTCCAGTGTCAGCGCTTTGTAACAGTCAGAGGTAAAGCTGTAAAACTCTAACCAAAATTATTTTCCTAGTTCAAAAATATGTATGGCAATATTATTGGCACCCCTGGAGGAAATTTCTATAAACTTCATATACAGTATAAAACATCATATACAATACATAATGAACTGTGAACATTCCTAAGGCATTATGAACATGGCCTTTGAACGTATAAAATGTTGCACAGGCTAAATTTATTTATGACGTACTCATCAGGCAGAAAACAAAAAGGTTTTTCACAAAAACACAAAAGAAACTTAAGTCAGATAAAGGATATAAAAATACACAAGTGCTTAAAATACCGTTAAACACAACCAGTTGTACATTTGGAAGGAATTGGACAAACAATTAGGAAGAGATTCTGATGTTTGGTTTTTAGGTTTATGAGATTTTAATGTTTTTATGAAATAATAATAATAATACTAATAATAATAATAACATCATAAATAATGATAATAATAATAACCATTGTGTTTGTATTTCCAGAACAACATACATTACTTGTAAAATA
>JANDJT010000012.1:1933077-1943259 GCA_024331685.1 Stegophilus panzeri | reverse complement strand
GTCACATGAAAAGATATAATCAAATATTTACAAAAATGTGAGGGGTGTACTCACTTTTGTGACATACTGTATAATGTGTGTGTATGTGAATAACCTCACTGGAAATATATGTACTGAAAAAAATGTTGACGTGCCCAATAGCTATTTCCCTCCACTGTATATACATACATATATATATATATATATATATACTCAATGTGTTCTTCTTAATGTTCTCTCTCTCTCTCTCTCTTTCTCGCTCTCTCTCTCTCTCTCTCTCTCTTTCTCGCTCTCTCTCTCTCTCGCTCTCTCTCTCTCGCTCTCTCTCTCTCTCTGCTGGTACAGAAGCGCTGTAAGTGATAGAACAGCCTGTACATGATTGTTCTCAGACCCATCTTACCGGAGCACCCCATTAGGAGGCTGTGTTTTATTTATTTATTTATTTGTTCGCTTGTGTTCAGTACATGTGTTATTGCTCACAGCGTCCATGTACTTGCTGTTGTTTTCATTTCTTCCTGCATTATGGATGGAAAAAAATCCCCCCCTCCCCAATTCTGTTGCCATTGGTTACTTCACACTCATACTCATAGCAAAACAACAGAACATTATAAAAATTTTGTCAACTCAAACACCGCGTAATTTGGATATGAAAATTGTGCTAACACTTTCTAGGAACCTTGTACTTATAATGCATTATAAATGCATTCATAACATGTTGAGCAATATCCTATTAGGCCTAACATAAGTTTTTGTAGTCTGTCATAAATAGTTACAGTTAAATACATAATGCATTTATAAATGAGTAATGCATGAGTATAACGCATAAAGCATTATAACATCGTTCCTGTCCTAAAGAAAGAAACCCCAGCCTACCTGCCTCAACAACTACGTGCTTTGAGAGGCTTTATTACCTCTTCCTTACCTAACAGCCTGGACCCATTACAATTCGCATACCATCCCAATCGCTCTACCGAGGACGTCATCACACACCTCCTACACACAGCCCTGAGCCATCTGGACACCAGGAAGGGAAATTATGTCAAAATGCTAGTTGTTGACTACAGTTCAGTATTTAACACTATAATTCCCTCCAAATTCACCACCACGTTGGAGGACCTGGGACTTAGCCCATCGCTGTTTCAGTGGAACTTCCTGGAAGACAGACCACGAGCAGTATGGGTGGGCAGACATGTCTCACCCTCCCTCATCCTCAGAACTGAAGCCCCCTAGGGTTGTGTCCTGAGCACCCTGCTGTACTCATTGTACACATATAACAGTGTGCCCACATCCAACTCTACCACCATTGTCAAGTTTGCTGAGGACATTGTTTTGGTGGGCCTGATCTCTGATAACAATGAGAAGGCCTACCTAGAGAAGATTAAAAGCCTGGAGAACTGGTGCCAGGAGAATAACCTCCTCCTGAACATCAGCAAGACAAAGGAGTTAATAGTAGACTTCAGTATGAAGCAGGAGAGGAGCTACCACCCGTTTGCATGTTATTAGGCATGCTTTTTAACAATATTGTGTAACAATATTATGAGCATTTATGCATGCTTATATCAGACATTATAAACTATTATGTCTGTTATGTAATGTTAGAAATGCATTTACGATGTATTATGAGCAGTTATCCAGGCGTTATAATGTATTAGGTATGATTTGTAACAATACAAATACATTTATAATGTATAATAAGCAGTTATACAGGCTCATACAAAGCCTTATATGGTATTAGGTATGATTTGTAACGTTATAAATGCATGTGTAATGCATTATAAATGCAGGATTCGTATTAAAAAAATGGTTTAGAAGCTGGAAATGTACTTAAAATTCCTGACCCAAACCCTTTCGAGGTGTGAACAGTATCTCCCCTGCTGTTCAACAGCAGCATATCATAACACGTAAATATTTATGCTACTTTCCACAGCGAACCCCTACTGAACATCATCAGAGATAAAACACGTGTTCGGACTCATTATAAAAACAGGGCATAAAGCATGAAGCCGCTCAGCCGAGGTGGTTTACGGTTGATGGCAGCTGTAGCCATGGTAACTAATTATTTTCCTCAGCCAGTAGATCACTGCGCTCCATGTTTTATTGTGTTCTCTGTCTCTTTAAGCTGCGAATGAGGACCTCATCTGTGTGAAGTGTATTAAAGCCAGTTAATGTTCTCAGAGTGTCTATTAAGCAGTGTACGATAGCGTTTGAACATTATTACAGGCCCATTAGTGAACAGATTCCACGATAATGGAATATAATCTAATAATATAATATAATAATATAATAATATTTTTGTCTCGTTTGTTTAATCAGGTTCTCTGTATCTATTTTTAGGACTCGTGTGAAAATCCGATGATGTTTCTGGTCATATTTATGCAGAAACGTAGAAACTCCTAAAGGGTTCACAAACTTTCAAGCACCGCCATAAGTGACAACAGGAACTTGTTTTACGGATGTTAACAGTACCTTTAAATGGATAAAAATGACTAACGAAATTATGACGACTAATGAAAAAATATCATTGGGAAATTGAGGAATAAAACACTTTGCTGTTGTAGGAAAATAACATATGTTTATATAATACACATGTAAATATATATATATATATATATATATATATATGTGTAATGTGCCAAATTACAAATACTGTATTATACATTCTGTATTGGGCTTAAAGGATTATACCGTTATTACAGTGAAACTAATAAATAGAGCTGTAATTTAGCAAGTGAATAATGTATGTCTGGACCTCCTGATGACTCCTGGAGACTTAAAATGAAAAAATGTAATAAGAACAATTACCTCAGCTTTACTGTTGTTTCCTGTACACTCATAATAGAAAGGTGCCCTGAGTTAGCGCCATAAATTATTGATAATCCCAACCAGAATATTCTTCTGCAAGCATGTCAAACGATTTAATTAAATTCTGTATACTACCCTGTGACTGTTTTCCTGCAGTAAATTAAGAAGCTATTTCACATCGATTTTCTGCCAGGTGGGATTTTACCGTTTGCATAATTCAGTTTTGTTTTGTGCTCTAGCTGAAATATCATAATTATTTGTTGCTGCTTAATGTTTTCCAGGTGTGTAGTCTTCTAAAGCCAGCCAGAGCTGTGGAGTGAAATCGGAGTCAGAAGAGTGTACCTAATGTTTGAAAGAAAAACAGGTGTAGTGTGATCTTATTGGACATTTTTAGCATTATTTTTTTTTTAGAATATTTGAATATATTGGTTTTGAATTTGAAATTTAGGTTTAAATAAAAAATCAGGTATTGCTGTACTTTTGTACTATTTCACAATTTGTATATGAAGTGTATAAAAGGTTAAGGTTAGGATCTGAGGCAGTGTTAGTGTTTATCTCTTCCACTTTTACTATAATTTTGAATGAGATCAGATTGACCATAAAAGTGCTTTTTTTTTTTTTTTAATTCTGTTAAAATCTCTGAAAGTACAGGAATTAAATACACACAATATAAATCTGACAAAACAGTGTTTCCACACAATGTACACTGACAAAAGTTTGAATATGCAACGGTCCTTATCTTATCTTTTATTCAAGGAATAAAACACTCTTTAGTATGATGTGAAGATATGATAATGAAGTGAATAATGTGATATGAAGTGATGAAGTTACTATAACAGCATGTCCTCGTGCGTTTTTATTCCTCTTATACAAGTCGAAAACCATAGCGCTGACGGACCTATCGCTGCTGAGGGAAGGCAGGTGGGTGAGGAGGAAGATCCTGTAGTGAAGAGTGACCTGTCATGTGAGCACCAAGGAGACACACCCACCTGTCCCGAAAGAGCAGAGCCAAGAAGAGCAGAAGAGCAGGCACCAGGTAGGAAGGATAAAATCAAGTTGCTGAAGGCCAGCGAGGCAAGATTGGATGCAGACCTTGGTGGAATACTGAAGAGATCACTGAGCGGGGGTGTGGAGGCTAGGCTCAACCTGTTTGGAGAAGTCCTCTACCAGGTGTGTAAAGTCAGGTTTGGTGTAATTACCACCAAGAAAACCACTCTCCAAGGTAAAAAGGGAGGCGAGAGAGAGCGCTCAAGCAACTGGAGCATCGGTAATGACAACTCCAAAGGAACTTGAGGAAGGCAACACCAAGGGCAAGAAAGAAGGTCTCAAAGCAGTGTGGAAGGATATCAAGCAGAGGCTAGCCAGCCTGCGGAGGGCTGAGCGCATCTGAAAGCGCAGGAAGAGGAAGGAGAAGGAACAAGCCAACTTCAACAAGAATTTTTTCAAGCCTGCCAAGCAGCTGTTGGAGGAAGCAAAGAGTGGGAAGCTAGAAATGACCAGGAAGGTGCTGGAAGTATAGATCAGAGGGCAGTACAGCAATCCAGCAACTAATGAGTCATTAGGTTGACCAGGGTACGTGCCTCATCCAGCCCGACCCGTGAAACTAGTTTAGCATCTTGTCCCCCAAGCTCAGTGAAGTCAGAGAGGTTGTAAGAAAAGCCAGATCATCAGCAGCCCCAGGCACCAATGGGATACCCAATCAGATCCAACTGGTCAAGCACAAAAAAAAGAGATCTGCACATTGTTTGGTTTGACCTCTTAAACACGTATGGATCAGTGCTACATCAGCTCATCAGCTATGCCACTGAGTTCTTCCTGACAACATCAGGAGTCTGGTCTCCGATTACTTCAAGAACCTGCAAATGGGCTTTGCCCTCCAGGATTTCACTACCAGATGGAGTTGCAAGTAGGAATTGCCATGGAATGCTCATCTTGTTTGTGGCTGCCTTCAAGGTAATACTCATAGTAGCCAGACAGATGGTGGGAGGAGTCAGATTGCCGTCTGGATAGAAACTGCCCGCTTGAGAAGCTACATGGATGTTACTAGCCTCCTGCCAACAGCACCATGTACAGCTAGGCTGCTAAAAAGAATGGATGAGGTGATGTCCTGAACTCAACTGAAGTATCTCTCGATCAGGAAAGGGGTTAGGAAGGACAGCACCATCTTTGTCGTGGGCGTTGAGAAAATCCCACTGCTGGCTGAACAGTTCATCAAAAACCTTAGGAGACAATACATGGCTGAGTTCTCTGATAAGCACATGGGGAAGAGCATGCTGAAACAGCTTTCTGATGGTCTGGCAAGGCTTGACCAAAGCCAGCTTCCAGGAAAGTACAAGGCATTGTGCTAACACACCATAGTGTATCAGGGTATAATGTGGCTGTTGAAGTTGTGAGCAAGATGGAGGGGAAAGCCAACTCTCTCATCCAAACCTGGCTGGGCTTGCTGCGATGCCTATCTGAAACTGGTCTCTTTGCTGCAATCCTTCATCATGGGCTACATGCAGGAGAAAACCAGGCTAGTGTTGGAGCTGAGGGAGTCCACTGACCAAGCAGTATGGAGTACAAATGTCCAGGTCCATATGGGCCACAAGTGGAAAACCCATGCTGAAGTCGATCTGGCAATTATCAGGCTGCAGCACAAAGCGATCATCAGCAGAGTCCAGACAGATAAGACAGGTCTTGGGTGGGGAGAAGCTCCACTGGTCTGGTCCAAGGCCAGCAGGAATGCAAGGAAGGAACTGGTTGTTGCTCAGAGGTTAAGATATTGGACTTCTGATCAGAAGGTTGTGAGTTCAAATCCCAGCACCACCAAGCTGCCATTGCAAGGCCCTTAACCCTTGCTCAAGGACCCTTAACGGTGCCTTAACCCTCAACTGCTATAATGAGGTTATAAATGAAATTAATGTAAGTCACTCTGTCATAATCTGCCAAAATGCCATAAATATAAATAAGCGCTATAAGATCAAGGCTGTAGCACAGGGACAACATGGGGACTGGATAATATGGGAAGGCGTTGTGGGCAGAATCATCAGCATAGAGACCTGTGGAAAATCCCACAGGCAAGGCTTAGTTTTTTTTATCAGGGCAACATACAACACACTCCCATGCCCACTGAACTTGAACCAATGGTTTGGCCAGGAAGAATGCTGCCCCCTCTGGAGCAGTCCAAATGCAAGTCTCCAGCACATTTTGTCAGGCTGCAAGACTGTGCTCTCCCAAGGGCACTACAAGTGGCGACACGATCAAGTCAAGGGGCGTAGACAAGCATAGGTCATCCTCCACCAGTGTGTAAGC
Organism: Stegophilus panzeri; assembly: GCA_024331685.1. Taxonomy (NCBI): domain Eukaryota; kingdom Metazoa; phylum Chordata; class Actinopteri; order Siluriformes; family Trichomycteridae; genus Stegophilus; species Stegophilus panzeri. The sequence goes on along the minus strand of JANDJT010000012.1, from coordinate 1,937,184 downwards.
ACATCCAATTTGTCTGAGAAGGTGGGGGCAACACAATCACCATGAAAAGAGTTTCATCAAGAATAGTTCCTTTCACCCAGTACAGGAGAATGAGAGTCGATCTTGCCAGGAAGCTCTAGTTCCCTAGTGAGATCACCAACACAAGTCTCCGCCCTGATATAGTGATGTGGTCCAGTTACACCAAGACTGTGCTCCTTATCAAGCTAACTGTCTCATGGGAGGAAGGAATAGAAGCTGCCTTTGAGAGGAGGAGGCTGAAGTACCAGATCTAGTCGCTGAGTGTAACGAGGCTGGCTGGAGAACCATCAGCTACCTGGTAGAAGTAGGATGCCACGGCTTTGTTGGAACATCAACTGTTCACCTCCTGAGGTACATGGAAATAACTGGAGCAAACCAGTGGAAGGCCCTGAAAGACCTGGCTGAAGAGGCAGAAAAGCCGTTTTTAGCTCTAGGTGAGGAGAAAGTAGAAGTGTTGGGGTAGTAACAGCTAGCCCAAGGTCTAGTTGCAGGGGAGGAGACGTCCCTGCAACTGCTTGGCCACCAGGAGACATTGGGGTTTAAAGGAGCGAAACGTTGTTGAGCGGTGGTACTCGGCTGACACTCCTGCAGCTGACCTATGCCATATGGAAAGCATGGCTGGAACATGTTATGGAACAAGCATGCCTGAGTGGTATTAAGTATAACAGGAGGAAGCCATATGGAACCAGTGGCACTGAGCATGATTAATGGTGCCAGTGGGGCTTGCTACAGCCTTAGTCACTGGGTAGGTCTGTATGGTGTTGGTTACATTAGGCATGGTGGCAAGGCTGAAGGAAATGCAGTAATCCTATGGTTACCGCAGGAGGTACAGCAGGCAGTACTGCCACAGCAGGTCTACATCTACCTCTACAATCTGCAATCAATACAGTAGCAATTTGCCAATAATTACAATGTATTTTTTTTATTAAAGAATGAAACATAATCTGACCGCAGTTACATTTAATGTTGTAGAACATCCACAAAACAAGTTAGTTCCTGTTCTCACTTACGTTATAGCAGCTATAGACAGTTGCCCCTTCACCCGGCTTTTCCTTTCTCTCTCTCTTGAAGTTAATAAGACAAAGAAAATGCAGCTTTCCATCTTACCATCATGTATAAGTGTCTAAGTGTAAACTCGTCTGTTTTTAAAAAGTTACAGCTTTTATCTGAGTCCCTGTATAAGTGGTTCCTATAGAAACAATAAAAAATTAGAACGAGCGCATTATTATAAACCTGAAACTAATGTCAGAGCTGCTGTAATGGAAAAGTAATCAACACCTTCTGTTCTGACCAATCAGAGCCCAAAACTCAACATCACTCAATAGCTCAATAGCACTGTAGTATAACACAGTTTATAACTAAAAAAAAAAAAAAAAAAAAAAAAAAGCAATTAAATAAGGAAAGCTAAATCACAGTAAAACGTATTAGCTGCTCCGTCTCAGATCTTAATGTGACTGTAAATTAGTGCTGTATTAAAAGCAGACACACTTGGAGGATAAAGTCGTTAATCCTAAAAATGAAAACCTTATAGGCAGAGTTAGGGTTAATTAGCGTGAGAAAGATATTAGTCATATCTAAAGCCATTTCTAATATTTACATCGAATTCTTTGTTAGAGTATTTACAATGAGGTCATTTCAACATGAACTCTAAAGAACGGAACTGAGTCGCATGTTTATTAACACAAAAAATGTGGAAAGTGGAAGTAGTCATGAGATTAGTGGTTGATGGGAAGTGGTGAAGCAGCTGCACACCCACTATTTCATGGTATAATAAGTGATTAATGTCTACCACAACAATACCAAGAAAAGGTTAATGATTACATAAAGGGAAACGATCCAGCTTGTTCCCTCCATGACGATCCAGACAGTGTTTAAGCAACCTAACAACTACGGACCGTAAAATACGGTGTATTTGGTGAGAATACTACCTGCAGAATTAGGACAAAATACCAACCATACATTTTTTATTTTTTTTTTAGAAATGATGCAGAGGAGGCTGGATAGAAATGTGATAGAGAGAGAGTGTTTAATGTGATGCTCGCTGGGTTGTATGGAGTGTCGGCTCTGTAAATGAAAACATATTTCTTTTGTGAATTTCAGGCCAGTTTGTGCCCACATAAGGGAGAAATGAGGTTTTATTCTGGAGCTCGGTAAGGCAGGGTTTAGATGGCTACTGGAGAAAACCGCTCATACGAAATAAAATTAATGCACCTCTTATCTATTCATCTAATTTGTGCCTGTTAAGAACATATTATACTGTACTATTTACATTGCTTACACATCAATACTTCATAGTTATTGTTATATGTCTATAGTATATAGTATTGTGTACACTGTACATATGCGATATGTACATGGGGTACATGTATAGTGGGACTGTACATTGTTGTTTGTTGTATATACTGCTCATATGTATATGTGTGTGTGTGTGTGTGTGTGTGTATAGTTTGCGCTTATGTCTATACATATTTATGCATCTTGTAAATACTCTTTATATATCCCTGTATTGTTCTCCTTACTATCTATTTTTTCTTCACCTGTCTCGCTGCTGCTCTGACACCCTAATTTCTCCATCTGGGGTTTAATAAAGTATTATCTTACCTTACCTTATCTTATCTTATCTAGAGAGGAAGCTCTCTGGCGTTAAAGCAATTCCTCACAGACTGCTGAGCTGAAGTGTTTTGGACAATCTGTCACCTTCAGTGCCGTGTTACAGCTGGATGATTTATAGTCTAGAACTGCTGTTTAGTGCGTATGCGGGTTCAAACCGCTTTAAGACCAATCAATTGCTACTAAATAAATCTCAAAAGTTAAATGTTTTTTTCCTCAGGATTCTGTCATCGCAGCACCCTTTGTTTACTCGGTGGTTTGAGTTCATCTTAGTTAGAAAACTGACAGTAATTCTCCAGTTCAACTCCCAAGAACCGAATTACACAGAATTCACAGAATTCACCGAGTGATTCATTGATCTGAAAGTCAATCATCCTGAGTCACGAATAGAGATAAAGCTCTAAGCCTGCACATGGAAATGCAATATAAATGCTCTGGATGAGGGTCAGGGTCGATGGCTCCGTAAATCTTTGGTAAAGAGATTGTCAAGACAGAACAGCAGAACAGCAGAGATCAATATACATCTCTATACAGTCTTATCAGCGTGTACTTCATGAAAATATTTCCCTTAAGACCCTCCAATGTTTCTTACGTTATCCTTATTTACTAATCTCCCATATGGTCGTTTTCATTGTTCAATCTCAGTTCAATTCTCAGTATGTCATAAAATCTTATGATGCATGAGCATTTTGTTGTATTCACTAGGGAAATGATGATAATCCATCATATTGCACAAAAATAACCACAATCTCATTTTCTGCATTTCTTTGGGGAAATTAATCCGTTGTAATTCTATTGTTTTTATAGATAAGATCAAATCTTCTTTCCTTAGCAATGGTGCTCGAATATCTAACCGATGTTAGTCTGGTGGTAGTCTTTTTTAACTGAAGACGAAGATGATGGGAAGCTGCGTGTCGGAAGAAGTTGAATAAATTCAATCCGAACGTTCCGTATACTGTATCTGGATCACGTTTGCAGTAGAAAACTGGAACTGATTGTATGTTATTTTCCCCAGAACTCACTGCCTTATAACCGGAGCCAAATCATAAGTGTTTACTGGATGTAAAACATCTGATTAATGAAGAGGACGATATAATGTGGCTGAATTACCCTATGTTTATACCAGCAGGCGAGACACAGGCACAATTTCACAGGCATCGCAAAGTGAATTACGATTTTCACAAGTTTCTGCAGCGCTGGTGGTCCGACATTTCTTCAGGTCCCTGCTCAAAACTTTGGCTAGTACCTGCAATTAGTTCTCGCAAAAATGGAGGAAAAGAAAGAAACCACCGGTGTACTAACAAGCAGACATCGAACGGGTCGACCAAGGAAAACAACAGCAGTTGATGACAGAAACATTGTGAGAGCTGTGAAGAAAAACCAAAAACAACAGTCAGTGACGACGTTTACACGGACAGCAGTAATCTAATTATTGACCTTATTCTGAATAAGACGTATAATATTCTGATTAAGGTGTTT
>JANDJT010000012.1:1898765-1909594 GCA_024331685.1 Stegophilus panzeri | reverse complement strand
GGGGGGGGGGGGGGGGGAGAGAGAGAGGGGGAGAGGGGGGGAGAGAGAGAGAGAGAGAGAGACACAGAGAGACAGACAGACAGAGAGAGAGAGAGAGACAGACAGAGAGAGAGACAGACAGAGAGAGAGAGGAAGAGAGGGGAAGAGAGAGAGAGAGAGAGAGAGAGACAGAGAGACAGACAGAGAGAGAGACAGACAGAGAGAGAGAGGAAGAGAGAGACAGAGAGAGAGAGAGACAGAAAGAGACGGAGAGAAAGAGTAAGAGAGAGAGAGAGAGAGAGACAGAGAAAGAGAGAAAGACAGACAGAGAAAGAGAGAAAGAGAAAGCGAGAGAGACAGACAGAGAGAGAGAGAGGAAGAGGAAGAGAGAGAGACTCACGGCGTGATTTCCGGGACTGAACTGTTTGAAGGTGGTGGACAGTGAAATCGGAGGCACCACCGCCATGGAGCTCCACTGCTCGGGCTCCTGACCGGCGTGAATCGCGTCCGTGGCGAATGACTGGAACTCCGGGCAGAATCCAGCTAAATACTTGCTGCTGCTGTCTGAAGCCATGAGGAGATAAACGTGTAGCAGGAGGTCCTGAGAGTTCCTGAGAGTTCCTGAGGTCTGCTGATGATGAAACGGGATGTGCTAACCGCGGTGTGTTAGCCTTTAACACAGGCGTGTATGAGCAACTCAGAAACTAACCAATCACCGCGTCCGGAACCTAAACGAACGCTGATTGGTCAACCCGCGGGGGTGGGGGCGTGACCACTTGATCTCAGAATCATCATGAATCATTTTGCCCTTGTTGGGGGGGCGGGGGGTTTTGACTCTCGTTTATTTAATGCTGTTTCTTTAATGAAATTAAAACCATAAGTCCTGTTTTCTTCAACTGTAGCAACTTTAAACACTTTAAACATTTGGATAAATTTACTTAAAATATATATAAATATATATAGACATACCAGTTTTTGTCATTGAGAACGTTAAATATGGAATGCTCATTAAGATCGAGCAGGAGGAATTTCTAATTAATAACTTTATAATTAATAACGCCTTAATTAATAATTCCTTAAAACTCATGGAAAGTAACCATGCACTGAAACTGTTTGTTCATGTCATATACTCTGATATAACCCCCACATGATTATTATATAATATTTACATTTTGCTATTTTTGGTTCTTTGTGTATTTTATCTCTCTCTCTCTCTCGCTCTTGATTTGTGTTCTCTCAAACTAAACTGATATATTAATGTCTTATCTGTTGTATGTCACTTGAGACTGTTACTGGAGTTTAACATCATCGTTATCCTGATTTTGTTTACATGTTGAGACTCCTTCCAGATCTGTCTTATAATCACAGGACAGAATTAATTTTTGTATTATATATGGTCTTAATTTATTTGATCCATTAAAGCTTTTTATACCTGAACTAGTTTCCACTTATCCAGGTGTAGGTTTGGTATCATAACACTGTCATATTAAGAGCACTTCCTGATTTGTATTATTTTTTGAGTTTTAGATTTCTTCTAATTTCAACTGACTAGTTATAATTAGACTTGTGGATATAACTAAATTATATATATGTATATATATAATACACTTAAGAGTTGGTGTATTTGTTTATCCGGTGTATCTGGTGTATCAGTCCAAACTTTATTCACAAAAAAGTCCAAATCATCCATCCATCCATCCATCCATCCATCCATCCATTTTCTACACCTCTTATCCTACTGGGTCATGGGAAACCTGGAGCCTATCCCAGGGAGCATGGGGCACAAGGTGGGGTACACCCTGGACAGTGTGCCAATCCATCACAGGGCACAATCACACACACATTCACACACCCATTCATACACTACGGACACTTTGGACACGCCAATCAGCCTACCATGCATGTCTTTGGACTGGGGGGAGGAAACCGGAGTACCCGGAGGAAACCCCCACAGGAGAACATGCAAACTCAAATAGGAATCGAACCCCCAACCCCGGAAGTGTGAGGCGAACGTCAAGTAAAAATCATTTTTGCAGCAGATACTTTTGCATTTTAAAAATAACATACGGATTTATGAGATTTGCAAATCATTGCATTCTGTTTTTATTTACATTTTACACAGCGTCCCAACTTTTCTGGAATTTTTCGGGTTGTATATATCTGACTCCAAAGAATAATCTTCTAGTTAGTGCTAGAAGTATAAAACCACAGTGTTCTGGTTATATTTAATCTAAAACAGTTCCATGCGAAGCATTTCATCATAGAATGACGTTCCTACGTCAGAGGCTTTTATATAGCCTAGATTAATAAACAATTATTTTGTTAGCTCAGAGGTTTATATCGACGTGCAAGCCTAGGACTTTACCTATTTACTCGTCAGAGGTTTCATTTAAACTTGCAAGTATTAGCCTTTTATATTAGCTTGTCAGCAGTCGAGTTTAACGTGTCTAACATACGACGACTTTAGCTTAGGAAACTATTTCTGATAACCATATAAATAGTTATGCGCTTTTAATGCAAGATACTTTCTTATGGAAGAACCACTCGATATTTAAAGATAGAAATAACAAATCAATTTATTAAACAAAATCACAAAAGAAAGTGTACATAAAATAGAGACAAATGTGAATTACAAGAATGTTGACCAACGTCTGACATAAAACGTGTGATGATAATAACCTTAATGGGAAAAAGGCAGCCGTTGATGATACAAGCCAGCCCCTTCGGGTTATCCCAATCATACTCTCTTATACCCCTGAGCCTCATTGAAATGTATAGTGACCAGGATATCAAATGGGAAATGAAACAGTGTGTTTTATGGACCCCCAGCTGATTAGGAACTATATGTTAATTAAGTTTTATCCATGAAATATGGATCAAATATGCCCTGAGGAATACTGTAATTAAACACAGTTTAGATGACCAGTTTTAGTTCACCTCGTATCTCTGAAACACGTTCCTGATCATTTTAACCTTAATCAAATTACTGCCACAATTTATAAATCGACTACAATATCGATACGGTGAAGTTTTCTTAAAGTAAGGAGACGTCGACTAAATGTTTACGGAAGGAGTCTCCAGCGTCAGCGCTTTGTAAAGCTGTATCATTTCCAATATCCTCAGGACAGGGAGTTTATTTGCACTTTCTCTGTAACAGGAGAGAAAATAGAGAGGATATAACCACAGATCAAACTACTGGGGAGATATATGTTTTTCCAATCGCAGCTTGAAACCTCCCACCTCCTGTGTTACAGTAAGACTATTACTCACTTAACCAATATTGTGTAACACATCCTGCATGACTACGTGACTGTATGTGTTAAGAAGTGACAACAAAACAAAACTGCTCATTCTGTCAGGGTTAGTACACAGTCCTGTACCTACAGGGCACGACATAACACGAGAGAGAGAGAGAGAGAGAGAGAGAGAATGAGAGAACGAGAAAAAGAGAGAACGAGAAAGAGCGATAGATAGAGAGAGAAAGAGAACAAGAAACAGAGAGAGAAAGGGAGAGAGAGAGAAGAGAGAGAAAGAGAGAGAGAGAGAAAGAGAACAAGAAAGATTGAGAGAGCAAGAGAAAGAGAGAGAAAGAGAAAAAAAGAGAAAGAGGGAGACAAAGAGAGAGAAAGAGGGTGAGGGAGAGAGAGAAAGAGAACGAGAAAGAGAGCGAACGAGAGAGAGAAAGAGAGAGAGAGAAAGAGAGAGCAAGAACGAGAAAGAGAGAGAGAATGAGAGAGAGAGAGAGAGAGAGAGAGAACGAGAAAGAGAGAGCGAGAGAGAGCGATAGATAGAGAGAGAAAGAGAACAAGAAACAGAGAGAGAAAGAGAGAGAGAGAGAAGAAGAGAGAGAAAGAGAGAGAGAGAAAGAGAACAAGAAAGATTGAGAGAGCAAGAGAAAGAGAGAGAAAGAGAAAAAAAGAGAAAGAGAAAGAGGGAGAGAAAGAGAGAGAAAGAGGGTGAGGGAGAGAGAGAAAGAGAGCGAACGAGAGAGAGAAAGAGAGAGCGAGAACGAGAAAGAGAGAGAACGAGAAAGAGAGAGAGAGAATGAGAAAGAGAGAGAGAGAGAGAACGAGAAAGAGAGAGAGAAAGAGAGAGAGAGAGAACGAGAAAGAGAGAGAGAGAGAGAGAACGAGAAAGAGAGAGAGAAAGAGAGAGAGAGAGAGAACGAGAAAGAGAGAGAGAGAGAGAACGAGAAAGAGAGAGAGAGAGAGAGAGTGGGAGAGAGAGATTCGTAATAGATCCTGCATGACTATGTGACTATATATATACACACATGTTCATTCTGTCAGGGTTAGTACACAGTCCTGAACCTACAGGGCACGACATAACGAGAGAGAGAGAGAGAGAGAGAGAGAGAATGAGAGAACGAGAAAGAGAGAGAGAGAGAGAGAGTGGGAGAGAGAACGAGAAAGAGAGAGAGAGAGAGAGAGAGAGAGAGAGTGGGAGAGAGAGACTCGTAATAGATCCTGCATGACTATGTGACTATATATATACACACATGTTCATTCTGTCAGGCTAAGTACACAGTCCTGAACCTACAGGGCACGACATAACAACACGGTATATACTAAAGAGCCGTTTTAATCTGAAATGCACCTTTAAGACCGATAAGCTCTATATTAGTCTGTGTACACCTGTTAAAGAAAGTGTTTATTCTGACCGGAGCAAACCTGACATCGTTTACACGGCAAGACATCCGCACCCACTTCCTGATTCGCTTCATAGAACTGGTTTTGATATGCAAACGCTTCAACGGTAGCTCTGTTAACCTAACAGTGAATCATTTTACTGAGACTAAAGGGAGTTAGTGGTTATTACTACGGTCACTACGTTTTAGATTATCGGTCAGTGAACCTTCCAAAGCACGTTAAAAAAAAAGGCTTTTCAGAAATATATAGTAATTACGTAGATTTTTTTAAAAAACATTTACATTTATGGTATTCGGGAGATGTCCTCATCTAGAGCGACTTACAGAAGTTTCTTATCAATAAACGCATCCCGCTACTGGTTCATCACTAGATTAAAAAAGTCAGAGTATTCAATCAGCTACATTTATCTTCAGCTCCATTCAGGAGATCCACATGGACATGACGAGAACCTGCTGAACTCCACAGACAGCAACCAGAGCAGCTCAGGATCAAACCCTGGAGTCGTGAAGTGGCAGAGCTTCCCACTGCACCATCATAATGAATCGTGTACTACTGCGGAAAAATACCACTCATTTGGCACGACTATGCAGGGAATTCCAGCCAAACCCCGCAGGAAAATCTAAAGAATTTGAAAACTTATAATTAGATCGTGTTCTCACCGTGTCTGCGAGTTTGTTCCCACTTCATTAAAAAAACATACTGGTAGAAAGAATGACAGCTCTATTTAACCAATAGGTCTGAATGTGTGTGTGTGTGTGTGTGTGTGTGTGTGTGTGTGTTGACTGATTAGGTAGTGCTCCGCCCCCAGCAGCAGGTGACATTACTGAAATTTTATGTAGTTTCATGCCAGGCCTGCCATCACAGGCCCACCTCCACAGACAGCGCCATTATTTTTGATCGCGTAATAGAGTCCACAAGCGCAGATTTACATAGCATGAGCGCACGGAGTCTATTCATGGAAGACAGACAAGAAAAGAACAAAGTGCTCAGCTCTAAGATAGTTTTTTGGCAAAAATATGCTGGAATTATGTTACCATGGAAACGACAACGTAGGCTATTATATAGACTAATGAGCGCATTGATATAAACCTGCATATCCTGTCTGTTAAATTAAAGCTGCGGTTATAGAAAACTAATCAACACCATCTGACCAATCACGACCCAGAATTCAATAGTGCTGTGATTTAAATACGTTTAATACCAGAGCGTGTTCTTCTTGAGCTCGGTGTTCCTCGTTTTTGGCGCTTTTTTCACTTTCAAAAGTTGCTTTGTTATTGCCGAACGACGGACCAGGACATGTTTCATACAAACGTTATCATGACAATGTGTAACGTGATAAAACTTTGTCATAATGTAAATTATCGATGTGAAACAGTTGTGGTTTCTACAGCAACAAGAGCCACAGAGTCATGTTTTTGTTCCTGTTTGAACCCCGTCTTCACGCCTGTCCTGTCCTTGGCTTGTTACTCTACTGTGTTCACCTGTTCTGTGTTTAGCCTTTCGATCAGTTTGTCTAGAGTCCTGTTTTCTTTGTACTTCCTGGTTTTGACTTTTTCATGGGTTGTCCTAAACTCAGAGAGAGAGAGGGGGAGGGGGGGATGTGGGTAGAAATTTCCATTTTATTTCTCCATTGTCACAGTTCATAACATCACTCATTCTAGGAAGCTTACTTTGCAACAAAACAAGCGTTTAAACTGTTAAACAGGATCCACTGGATCTGTCAGCTGTCAGTCAGAGATGCTTCCCACAGGAGGATATAAACAGTATTCATTCTCATTGTCATGTAAATCATTAAAAGTGCCTTAACGTCCCTAGATTTACACTGAAAGCTGCAATTTCTTTAATATGAACGATAATAATGTTTTTTTCTGTCCTGAGATAAACACTGATATATGACACCAGGCACTGTGTGATGGTTAAACCCGTTCCCTCTGACGGTTACTGATTAAACATGCAACAAAGACACCGTTAACACCTGCAGGTTTCAGGTATAATAAATATGTTCTCAAAGGGAACACCATTATAATATCCATACAGGAATTATTAGGACTATATCTGCATAGGGAATATAGGAATTGTATTTGATTAGGGATTACAAGGATTATATCTGGATAGGGGAAAAAATTATTTTATTTGGATGTAGATTATCAGGACTATATCCAAAAAGAAATGATAGGGATTATATTCAGTTAGAGACTATGGAGAATTTATCTAGATAGGGATTATCGACACTATATCCTGAATGGGATTATATCCTGATAGTGAGTATATCTAGACAGGGATTATAAGGATTCTATCCATATTCCATTGGAATTATATGTAGATTAGGAATAACAGGATTATATCCGGACAGAGATGATAATCCCTACCTAAATATAATCCTTATCATGAGTATATCCAAATAGTGATTATTGGAATTATATCCAGACAGGGATTATCAAAATGATATCTGGATAGAAATTATCTTGATTATATCCAGAAATATATTTTAGGGATTACGTACAGACAGAAATTATTGGTATTATATATGGAGAGAGAATAACAGGATTATATCAGGACGGAGACTGTTTATAGGATTATATCCAGATAGGGATGATATCCATATAGGAATTACTAGGACTGTGATGTCCCACCCCGGCCCGCGCCTAGTGCGCCCGAGACAACGGTTACTGAAAGTGAATGAGAGAGGGATTAAATCCAAAAAGGAAAAAGGTTATTGGGAGTATATCTGGATAGGGAATAATCAGGATTATATTTCAGACAGAGAATGTTAAGAATATATTCTGATAGGGATCATCTGGATTATATAAAGATGAGGATCGTCAAGACTGGGGTTAATTGGGGTGTCAGGATTGGGATTATTTGGATTACATCTGAATAGGAGTAATGATTATTAGGATTATTAGGATGTCGTCACGCCGACTCAGCCCTCGTTAACAGCGTTCACAGTGTATATATCGTTACGCCTCTGCGTCGTGATGGGGATCTGTCGACGCACGTCAGCCAAGCACTGCAGGTCTACAGGAGAAACAGAGCAACGTATCACGCCTAGGAGATCAATAATCTCATCATTTAACAAACTCCTGTTTCGGTAATTAAAGTCGAGTAGAAAGAGACTGTAATACTCACCGATATCGGCGTACACTATGCTCTCTTCAGACTGTGCTTGTGCGATCACTTCACCCCTGCAAGAGTGAACAACGCAGTCAGTATCAAGCTTTTTCGACCCATAACTACATATCTACACGGGGCTCCTCTAAGAGCTGACACGAGGTCGAACCCTGATGATGCCAGGAGTCCAAGCTAGAATAAAAATCTCAGGGTGAGAGGGAATGTGTTACTATCAATCAGAGAGACACTAGGCAATCGTGGATGTCTGTGAGCTCCAAGTGAGCTCCAAAGAACGTGCTAGTCTTCATCCTTCATGGTTGGTAGAACGAAATAGCGTTCTCCGAGGCCTTGGTGCGATTTTAGGGAAACATCATTTTCATCCAAACATCCAAACACTGTATTTCTGGATGTAAACGCCAACAAAAAATGTAGAGCGGAGGAATCTGATTGGTCGGAAGATGTTTCTTCAAAACGCCTTGCTACATCCTACGGCAAACGTTTCAGAAGGTCTGTAAATGATTATTATTATTATTATTATTATTATTATTATTACACATCTAGAGGATTTTACGTTCAATCTATGCACACTGTACTGACCAGGGGTTAACGACCGAGCTGTGACCCCAGGCCACGTAGCTGGCGCTCTCATCTCTCGCTGGTGAAGCCGTGGCCACGTACACCTGATTATCCACGGCCCTGTCGCAGAGAAACACGAGAGCAAACGCTGAGATACGAGCAGAAGACAGACGAGTGCAGGCGATGGGATAAACAGACGGTAAAGCTACTGACCGAGCTCTCTGAAGCAGCTCCCAATGAGCAGGTCCTGTGGTCATGTTAAAGGCTCCGGGGTAAACCAACAGCTCACAACCTACACACAGCAAACAGAGGAGGGAGGGAGAGTTCGATCCTATAATCATCATGTATAATCATATACCTATATTCTAGATTTTTCCACAAGTCTGTCCCTATCATAGCAGTAGCGCAGACGCAAATTACAGGTTTATATTAATATTTACGTGCTCGTTCGAATACGTTATCGTTTCTCGGTCCTTCCAGGATTTCGTCATCGCACAAATGAACGCAAAATCAAGCAAACGCCGCAATGTTCGCAATTTTCCAAAATTTACCGCGGATCCGGGCCGAGACGCGTCACGCGACGTCATCACGTCGGTCACAGCCGCCTCCGAGTCGCGTGCGTCGAACACGAGTACAACTAAAAAGCCTCGTTTATCGCCAAACATCGCTGCGAAAGAGCGCGCGATTGCGCCGATTCGAGAAGTTTTCCGCATAAAAGCACAAAAAAGTTTTATTCCTTACATACAGTGCACACGTATAACAATCTAACGCTCGAGTGCAGACGATATACAGTGCAGGTTATACAGCGTTCGCGTATTTCCAGGATGAAACTCAAGAATGTCATTAAAAAACATTTTTTAAAGTTAATTCTGGCTAGTGTAAAAGCGTAAAAAGCAGTGGGGAAACGATTTTTATAAAACGTTTTTCTTCATTTAAATGAACAATAATAATAATAATAATAATACTACTTTTTTCTCTCTCAGATGATTGAAGAAATCCATTCATGTCTTTTTTTTGCTGTTATAACACTAACACTAATCACGTACCTTTCTTCGCGTAGATCTGCGCAAGCTCTGCAAAGCGGATGTCATAGCAGATCCCCACTCCCACTCTACAGTACGCTGCGCAAACATAACGTTAAAGATGGTGGCGTGAGAAACGTGATGAAATCCAATCTACACCAAAACACAAAAACAGGAGGAAATCACATCACTCACGGGTTTCAAACACCGATAAACTGCTCCCCGGACTCAGTGTCTCCGACTCCTGGAAACGGATTTTCCCAGGAACGTCGATGTCAAACAGATGGATCTGTGAGGAGTGAGGAGGGATTTTAAACTGGATGATTAAAAAAATAAGGGTTTTTTTCCTTTTTGGTTGATGCCTAGCTATTGTATGAGATATACAATGTCTAATATCCTTTTATTTGTTTATTTATTGATTTAATATTTTACCTGTTGTAGTTTTGTATATTTTTCTGTCGTTTACTCCCCCCCCCCCCCTACCCCAACCTCTTTTTTTTTTTTTTATCATCAATTTATTTTATTAACTCAGCTGATTTTATTAGAGCTTTAGTAAGGAAATTTGGTCAACATTTGTTGTTTTTAAATGCGCTTTTAAAGATTTTTTATTTATTTACTTATTTTTTTAAACATAAATTGAACCCGACTTGGAATTTATTTTCCCCAATGCACAAATTAAAAAATAATAATCCTTTCAACCGCACGTTTTAATCCATATACATTTTATATTCTCCCAGTAAAGGTCACGTGTATTATAATAAAATAATAAAAGGTTTCAATTGAAAGTGATTCGAAAGAACGAAAGGAAATAAATGTATTAAATGAAATAAACAACATTTGTGAAACAAAGCATGAGAAAATAGAAACATTCACAAAGATGGATGATATCATTGAAAATAAATTATTATAATCTCTCCAGCTTAACGAAACACGATCCTTTAAAACGTTCATACAAAGGAAAAGAGCATAAAAGTATGTTAGTATTTCGAATAGTATATATATATATATACATGATACGGAAATACACAGAGACGCAAACGTGCAGGGTTGCCGTGGAAACGAGTTAATTGGTCAGAAAATGCACCTGATAGCAAATTGATCAGTGGATTATTTCTAACACACACTAACCTTCCTGTGTTTAAGCAGTAATTTCCCATCAGGCCCAAAAACTGAACAGGTGTTAAAGAGCTTCCCTTCATCTTCCTCTGGAATGGAGCCTGAAATGTTAAACATATACGATAAATATAAATATGTATATATATAGAATCATGTGAAAAAATAAGTACACCCCATGGAAATTGTGAAAACCATGGAAAATCCTCTTTGAAACAGTGCGTATTAATAAAGTTGATTCATTTGAACAAAACCACATGGAAAATTAGCGTTTTCAATCATTTATTCGACAGAACTATCATTAGATGTGATATTCTTCTGTGGAAAAAGTAAGTACACCCTTGGCCTCAGAAGCTAGTATTGCCACCTTTAGCAGAAA
>JANDJT010000012.1:1881959-1892730 GCA_024331685.1 Stegophilus panzeri | reverse complement strand
GTGGTATTACTGTGCTCGATCGTCCAGCCGACTCGCCTGACCCGAACCCCATAGAGAATCTACGAGAGACACCAGACGCAACAATACAGACGAGCTGAAGGCCGCTATCAAAGCGACCTGGTCTTCCAGAACACCTCAGCAGTGCCACAGGCTGATCGTCTCCATGCCACGTCTCAGTGATGCAGTAACTCCTGCAAAAGGATTAAAACCCCGACCGAGTATCAGCGCATAAATTAACATACTCTTCACAAATCGAAATTTCTGTATTATAAATTCTTTATTCGAATATTTTAAGATACTGGATTTTTGATTTCCGTGAGCTGTAAGCCGTAACCATCGCGATTAAAACAAAAAAGGCTTTAAATATTTCATGCTATGTGTAATGAATCTAGAATATATGAAAGTTCTACTTTTTGAATTAAATTACGGAGGGGAAAGATGAACTTTTCCACGATATTCTAATGTTTTTGAGACGCACCTGTAAGTGCAGTGTAGTGACGGTTTTGCTTTTCAGCGTGGCACGTTGTCCTCATGTCAGAAATGAAAAACAGTAGCTTGCGTGTACTTTGCTTTCTGGCATTTAATCTGTAAACAGTTATAATCTCAAAGATTTGATATCCACTAGGGCTGGCAATATGACGGTATAATATCAATCTCGTGCTTAATTATATCACGATATGCTTTTTTTAAGAAATTGTGAATATTGTGATATCTTTTTAGATATATATTTAAAAACCCTAATGTAGCACTTAATCTTTAAAATTGTAAAATGTTAACTTTTCTCTCTTTTTTTTTCCTCCTTTTCAGCGTTCAATATTTTTTGTAAATAAAAACACATTTTTTAAGAATATAAAAGAAATAGAAGTATTTATGTCGATATTAAAGTGGTTTTTTTTTTATTTTGAAAATGCAGCACTGCTGTACAGTATTTCCAGCCGTTTGTGAGCAAATCTACACATCACGATTCCTATGGTTTATCATCTCTCTATCGCTCCACCTTTACTAACAACTCGATTATTTTTTCACTCTTAATTAATATTAATATATATATATTTGACACTTTTGTTTTTCACTTTTAATAATGAAGGAATGTCTGTGAAACCGAACTCAATACAACATGACGTTTGATTTTCTCCACAGATTTATGCACTGTATAAATATGATCGCATGTCTTTTTTTTTTTTTTCTTTCTTTCTTTCTTTCTTTAATCCCGTCTTCTCGAAGCTGATCTGCAGATGGCCGAGGCTGTTGGTCTGGTCAACACCTTACAGAACTGGACGGTCGTGGATAAGATCATCCTCTCCACCAAAACACCGGACAAGAAACGAATCTTCGGGAAAGGGAATTTCCAGATGCTCACAGGTCTGCGATTGTTTGGAAAAATACGTTTTATGAGGTGATTTATGAAGAATTTTCTCATTCCTGGTGAATCCGTGCAGAGAAAATCGGAAGAACCGCCGGCGTCTCGGCCGTGTTTATGAACGTCGAGCGTCTGTCGCCGGTATCGGAGGTGAGAGTCCGTGATCTTTCGAAGAAGAAGAAGAAGAAAAAAACAACAACGGTCTGGTCATGTTTATTTGTTTCCTGTTTTGTTGTTGCAGAGAGAGCTGCAGGAGGCCTGGGGGGTGAAGGTGTTCGACAGGTACTCACTGGTTCTGCATATTTTCCGCCGTAATGCCAGAACCAAGGAGGCCAAACTGCAGATCTCGCTGGCGGAGATTCCACTGCTCAGGTTCACGACTCAAACACAGCAAACTTACAGCGAATCATTTCTTCCTTTTACATCATTTTAAGTGAGAATTAAGGAATTATTATTATTATTTTATTTTTTTTGGTGCAGTGTATTATATTTAAAATGAATGATTTATATTCATAGAAGGAGTCTCCAGTGTCAGTATTTCGTAACAATCAGAGGAAGACTTAGTTTTCCGACTTCCAACCTTCAGGACTCGCAGGACCGATAATTGCATGTGCTGGAGATGGAGCGATATTTGATGTTCCCGATACCGATGACCAAGTCGGGCCGAACTTACCTGCCGATAACCGACTAATCACCCTCATAGTTTTTAAAATCGATGCTGTAAAATATTACACAAATAAGCAGTACTGACCGTACCGTGAAAATGTACTGTACTTTTTTTTTTTTTTTTTTTTTTTAACGAAATAAATGTGTAAATATTAATATATAAACTATTAATAAATATTAAAGTACATAAAAGATATGCATCCAAACTGAACCAAAAAATAACGCTCCGAGTAACAAATAAATATAGAAACGAATCAAAAAACACTTTGAATAACACGCCAAAATTGGTCAGCGATAGTTTTTATTTCGCCTCTAGAGGCCGCTCTCGTGCCGTATGACGACAGCGGACCCTTCTCAGCCGCTCCCGTAACCGGGAAACACTATCGCTGTGGATTTTTGCCGATAACCGTTAGCTCCAGAAATTGGTCGACCTCTAGCACACGCTATTGCACGTTATATTACGGAATATAACAAAACTTTATTTAAAAAAAAAAAAAAAAAAGACATTCGACAGAGGGGCATGGTGGGTGTGAACCCTTTCATTCACTGCAGGATGCCAGTTTTAATAAATTCACCTAATAAATGATTTAATTTGCATTATACAGGTCGTTTCACCCCCCTCCCCCCTCGAGTTACACGTCTTAACGAGCAGCACCTTAACAGCGTAACGATTTCAACGCGCTCTAGGAAGCATGTTTTTTTTGGATATGAATTAATGACATAAACTGCAAAATCAGAGCATCTGACTAATAGCGTATGGATTTTTGTTCTTCTCTTTGGACTTCCCAGGTCACGACTGAAAAACGAAGTTGCGAACTTGGATCAGCAAGGTGGAGGTTCGAGGTACATCATGGGCTCGGGTAAGAGAACAGTGAAGGTTTGGACACAGTTATAAGTTTTTGCTCAGTTTGACAGCAGTATGGTGTGTGTGTGTGTGTGTAGGTGAAACCCTGTATGAGGTGCAGCAGAGGCTGCTGAAGGAGCGAGAGCTGAAGATTCGCGCTGCACTCGAGAGGCTGAGGAAGAAGAGACACATGCTCCGATCGCAGCGCAAACACAAAGACTTCCCCATCGTCTCGGTCATGGGCTACACCAACTGTGGTGAGAGTGCAGCATTATTATTATTATTATTATTATTATTATTATTATTATTCTGTCACACTTTGACATTTGTCAAAAAATATTAATGAACCTTTACTGTTATAGTGTCACAGACAGAATAAACATTACTTGCATAAGTATTCACCCCTCCCCCCTTGAACGCCCATTTTCACATTTTGTAGTGTTAAAACCTGGAACTGATTGGACTTATTTGGAATTGTATGTCATGAATCTACACAAAATAGCTCATCATATGTAAGTGTATGGGGAGCAAAGTACCTTAAAACCATAAAAGCACAACTTTGTATAAGATTCCCCCCTCACGTTGGTGTGAAACCCCTAGATTACTTGTTGTGTGTTCAGAAGTCACATAAGTAGTTGTGCAATTAAAGTGTGACTATAAATACACCTGTTCCTGGAAGAACCCGGCGTCTGTTAGAGAACCAAGGTGCAAGCAAAACAAGTCGGGGACTTAGTTTAGTTCTTAAATATCAATCCTGGTTTACAAATATTATAAACAAACATCCCCAAATTCGAACGTTTACGTAGAGCGATATAAAATATATCCAAGATTAAAAAAGGAAAAAAAGAATCAAAACGGGACAAGCGACGCGACTCTGCTTAGAAGAAGCCGTCCGCTAAAAGTCAGCGACCGACCGGGTAAAGAGCGGATTAATCAGAGAAGCGATCAAGAGCTTGAGGGTAACTCTGAACGTGATGCTACCACCACCATGCTTGACATTGGGGATGGTGCTCTCAGGGTGATGAGGAACTTCCAGCAAACTTAGCCCTTTGTGCTCTTAGATTAGACCAGAGAACCTTTTTAAATCTGTTTGCCGAGTCTCCAACATTGATTTTGGCAAACTCCAAACAGGATTTCATACATCAGGTTTTCCTGTCCGAGCTGTGGATCTCTCCATCAGCTTCAGAGTTACCCTTGATTGTTCTGCAACAAAAGGAATACTTGAATTTATAAATAAATGTCTTGCGACCCGTCGGAATCCAGAATTCAGGAGCTCTGTGATATTGCAGAATTTAAATAGTAGGTATTGAACGAGAAGTGATTTATTTTTTTTATTTATTTTTTTTTCATGCCTAGCGAGCACATCTCGGTATGTCTCCTCAGGTAAGACCACGCTAATCAAAGCTCTGACAGGTGACGTTGCTCTCCAGCCGAAAGATCAGCTCTTTGCCACTCTGGACGTGACGGTACACGCCGGCCGGCTGCCCGGTCACATGACCGCGCTGTACGTGGACACCATCGGCTTCCTGTCTCAGCTGCCGCACCAACTTATCGACTCGTTTTCAGCCACGCTGGAGGATGTGGCACATTCTGTACGTACCTGAATCTGAACGCTGAAATCGTAACTTAAAAAGAGTGTCTGAGTGAGACAACTGGCATCCTCTCTCCGCTTTCAGGATCTCATTGTTCACGTGAGGGACATCAGTCATCCAGAGACGGTGAATCAAAAAGTCAACGTGCTTAACGTTTTAAAGAATCTTCAGATCCCAGAAAGGCTCATGAACTCCATCATAGAGGTGCACAACAAGATCGACCTCGTCGAAGGGTAAGAGCGAGCCGATCTTAATCTGCTTCAAGACCGACAAAAGCACGTTGTGGTCTGCAGACGGGCTGCGAACTGCTTCCTGACGGCATGTCGATACCATCATAGCATCAGCATAACTGCAGAGAAAACCGCGTAAACGCCTCTGTACTGAAGATGTCGGAAATGTTAAAAAATATATATATATATTTTCATAATCGATTAGTTGCCCGATTAATTTTTCGATTAATCAGATTGGGGGCGGGGCAAACTTTCAGTACCTTTTTTTTTTTTTTTTCATTTATTTAAAATAAAATCCACAAACTGAGTGTTACAAATATAAACTTCAAACTAAAACTTTACACAACTGTAAACTGTCCAATTATGTACGACTGAAAAGAACCCAACACACACACACACACACCAGAATATATATTATTCACTTAGGACTGTAGTTTCATTCAGTGCTTTTTGTGCATCCATAAAAAAATAATGCATATATACTTATAAACTATATAATATAATAACTATATTAAGTTACTAAGTAACCTGAAGAAAGTTATTGTCTGTGACTCTGGGTATCTGCTAAAGCTAGCGGCATCACGTTACGTGCGTGTGACGTCATGCGCCGTCGACTAGGAAGCGGCTTATACTTCCGGTTTGTAACCATTTGAGACGATATTCATACACTAGACGGTAGAGTGTAAGAGACTACACGGTGCATAGTGTAAGTGTACAGTACGTTATTTGGGACACAACTTTAGTATTTACTCTCCGAGGCGTGTTTCCGGAAGAGAAGTAACGTAGTGAGTAAACGCACCCCGTGCCGCGCGCAGGCCGACTAATCGATAAGGAGATTCGTCGACAACGATTTTCGTCGTCGATTAGTTGTTGCAGCTGTAGAAAAGTTACAGCTTTACCTCTGACTGTTACAAAGCGCTGACACTGGAGGCTCCTTACAGAAAACGTCACCATGTCACCGTACCGATCTTTCAGCTACGAGTCAGCCGATCCAGAGGCCGTGCCGATATCGGCGCTGAACGAGCTGGGGCTGGACGAGTTAAAGCAGAGAGTAGAGGAATCCGTCATGAAGTCAACCGGGAAACAAACTGTGATTCTGAAAGTGGACCTCAACAGCCCTCAGTTAGGGTAAGTGAGGAGAACAGTACGTTTTCACGGTACAGTCAGTACTGTTTCAGTTTGTAATAAAGTCCAGCATTATTTTACTTCGAGTGTTTTCATTCAGTATACGTTTTAAAAACGATTAATCGGTACCGTACGCCAAACTTGGTCATCGGTATCGGTAAAATCCAATATCGGTCCGCCTCTTATATATAACGAGTTAAAGACCGTGTGAAAATGGATGTTTGGAACTTCCTTTCAAGGTTTATTTTTCTTCATAATGTCTCTACGCATATTTAAGGAAATTGTATATGTTGTCTATGACGATAAGATTAAACCGCGGTTATTTTGATGTTTTTCATCCATTTATTGCATCAAACAGTAAACAGGAAGTAAATGCAGGTAGGAACTAAAGTCGTGAGCGAGGAAACTGAAGGAAAGTCAGACGACACGCGTGACACGAATCGTTCGTCCGTTCGGATTCGACACCGGATTTGTTTGGAATTGAGAACGTTTCAGTCCGAGTGTTGCTTTTTCACGCTTATGGTCATTTGTGTGCAGCTGGCTGTATAAGGAAGCCACCATTCAGGAAGTACACGACGGAGACGACGACTGTACCGCCAACGTCAAGGTCGTGATCAGCGCTGCAGCGTACGGACGCTACAGGAAGCTGTTCCAGGTCGCATAGCGACACGCACCTGAGGCGTGTCTCTGTCCTCTTTCTGACGCTGGTTATTCACTCTGAACATAGCTGGGTAAATATTTATTTAGGAAAGCAGTTCAAATATCACACAACAGTGTTAAATGTATTGTATTAAAAAAAAATATTTTTTAAAGTGAATAAAAATTGTACAAAAGTAACCAAGTCTCCGTTTCTGTCCCGTCTCAAAGTTTAATAAGAAATCTGTTTAATAAAAGGTCCGACGGATGTACCTCCAGTTCTCTGATCCACGGGCGCGGTTCCAGGTGTGTTTAAAAAAAAAAAAATGGAGTGAAATGAACACTTCAGACGTCCACCTTTAAGGACCTCTGTGTTTTATTCAGAGCAATAATAATGGAGCACAGTGGAACCGACCCTATAAAATCTCCTGCAATGATGTTGAGGCTCGTCGGGTCAGCTCCGGGTTTCTGATCCTCCAGCCATCTCCTCACGCGCCCCCACTGGTCCATGGTTAAGGTCCGCAGGGAGAGGTGCGGGTTGGAGGCGATGAAGCATCGGTCTGCGGTTAAGTTCAGACCTGCGACAAAGAAGCCTTCTGTACAGACAACAAGCAGAGAAGATGGAAATTTAAACGCTGATTTAACACTTCTTTTTTTTTTTTAAATGATTTTTCTCCCTCGTGATCATTTGGAGTTAAAATGAACACATTGTTTAAGTTGATGTGCATCGCAGTCAATCCTCTGAAGTCAGTAAACCGATAAAGAACTGGTCATTTTCCATGTAAATGGTCTGCACTTATATAGTGCTTTTATCTTATATCAAAGCGCTGTACACTGTGTCTCATTCACACACACACACCAGTGGTAGCAGAGCTGCCGTGCAAGGCGCTAACTTGCCATCGGGAGCAACTCGGGGTTCAGTGTCTCGCCCAAGGACACTTCGGCATGTGGAGTCACGTGGGCCGGGAATCGAACCGCCAACCCTACGATTAGTGGACAACCCGCTCTACCACCTGATCCACAGCTGCCCACGGCTGGATGTTTTTTAAAGTGTATTTCACATTATAAACAAACATGGCTGGAAAAAATTGGTTAAGATACGGACATTCAGTCCAAATAACACAGACTGACGTGATTACGGTTAAGGTTAGGACCTTAAGGTGGCGCCAAAGATACCGGAATTTCTCAATAATTCAATACTTCTCAATATTCTACTGAAGCTACATGAATGTGAGGAGAAACTTCAAACATTACACAAAATTTCTTTTTGATGTAAAAGTCACTGACTGCAGCTTTAAACACATTTAAACACATTTTAAGTAATATTTGTACCACCGAATTCTGGACTCTGATTGGTCAGAAGGCGTCGATTCATTTACTAGAACGGCAGCACCGACAGTAGCGCAGCTTTATATTAACACGCTCGTTCTAACACATTATCGTTTCTATAGCAACGGCTCGTCCACAGGGACTCGGACAGCGGGCGGTGCGCTTTAGAAACGAGTTTTTATTGATTTATTTATTTTAAAACGCGTGTAATCGTCGACGTGGTGTCGTTTCCTTAAACCGAGGAGATGTTTGCGTGGCGTTTATGGAAGGAGTCTCCAGTGTCGGTGCTTTGGAACAGTCAGAGGTAAAACTTTAATTTTAAGGACAGGAGAGTTTTGTTTTTTGGTTTTTTTTAAATAAAAGAGAGCCCGGTGAGGGAACGACTGTTTATAGCTACTATAACTTAAATGAGAAAAGGAACTAACTTGTTTCCTGGACGTTCCATGATATTAAATGTAACTATAAATGGATAAAAAGTACAAAGTATCATTCTGTAGCAAAGAGAAAAAAAAAGAAATGTTTGCATTGGCAGATTACTGAGGTGTAAGAGGAACACGCGTCACCTGGACGACCGAGATGTTTCTGCGACTCGAGATACTGGATGAGTTCTCCGGCGTCGGCCGTGTTCGCCCACCAGTACGGGATTTCAGGCCACAGCTCTTCGTGACGTACTGCTGTCTGATCCTCATACGACAGCACCACATTATATCCTGACGACCACAAGCCTCGTAAGGTTATATCCGCCTGAACAAGACGAGCCAAAACAAAATGAAACGGCAACGTACGCGAAGAAATCTTTATTTTTAATCACTCCAGCTCTAATTTTCAACTTACATCAGAAGGGCACAGTTTAGAGCCAAATATTTTCTTTAGGGAATAAATCAATTCCTCGTGCAGTTTTTCACTCAAGCCCTCAAAATGGCTACAGGCGAGGATGACGATCTCTTTGGTGTGTGCCGAGAGCCACGTGGCGACGGTGTTCAGAGTGTCCTGTAAAACATCATAAAGCGTCATATCGAATTTCTTCAGCTTTGTTTCTCTCTAATAACATTATTACTTTATTCTGTTCATAAAATATTTTATTAGCAAAATAGAACAAATCGTTCTATTTAATCGTTCGTTTTTATTTGAATTGTTTTGCTTTAAAAATAAAACAAGCCACTGTAGACTTGCCACAACTGTGACGTGGGTGTAGATCACATGAGTGAAGTAAAGGTCATGTGACTTGTCGTTCTGTTTTCGGGCGATTCGAAGGTCAAAGTATCGGATGCCAGCTTGCAGTTGCTCTACAATATTGATTACCTGTTTGGAAAAAAGAAACAAAAAAAAACAGGAGTATTGTTAATTTTATGAGGGGCAGAATTTTAAAAGGAGGCTTAAATTCATTCAGCTATAGGAAAAGGACTGAGCTGAAATATTTAAACGTGCCACTAGTATTGCCCTTTAAATGTTTTGGCTATTTTCTTTACTTCAGATTTGTCGTTACATTCTTCTAACTCTGAAATTAACATAATAGAGTGGTTCTGCCCCACCCCTTTTTCCTTATATGGCAACTCACAAAAGTCATATTGTGAATAAATAATAATGAACTGTTTAATGTTTTAACTGTCCAAGAAATAGAAAATGGTCTGGGATAGAATAAAAATGACCTGAGAACACATCGACATCTTTACATTCATCAAAACTTTTTTTTTTTTTTTTTTTTTTTTAATTTATGAATACTCAAATCGTAACCATCCTATAAGTTTTCTTGCCATCCCAAAAAACTAGCCGGCTGGTTAACTGCTAGTAATTATCACCACTCGCAGGTCAGCACGAATGGATTTCAGTACTGGAGTCTTAATTCTTAGTGATTTATTGAACTGTTGCCAAGTATGTTCAAATATACCATAATAACCATAGAGTAATAATAATAGCTAATTAGCTAGCAGGCCTGCTAGCAAAACATGGAGATTCTAAAACTCTTATCTTAAAGTTCTTTGGGTTCCACATCATTCTGAGTCTGCTGAATCAGGTGTAACCATACTTAATCAGGTGCTGACATACTGCCTCGAGTATACACATGTCAAATCAGGTGTAAACATGCTGAATCTGGTATATACATGCCTGGGTAGTAGCCCATTTGTAAATGATGGGGCGGGTAACACAGTAGAAAACTCTGTCGAGGAGTCTAAAGGAATCAGACTCAGACCTGAGTAGTGGAGACGTGAGATCCAGACAGTAGCTCATGGCATCATGACTCCCTGTGTGGACGAAGGTCAAATTCTTGTTACAATGCCAATAGTAGAATATCACGTCAATGTCAGGACATACGTTTTATAAGAATCTCATTAATATAAAGCAGTAATGTGCTCAGTATTTCTAAGAGCAAGTGTACACTGCACATCATTTGTAAAGAGGTGATCTAGCATGTGTTCATTTAGCAAATGTTACACTACTTCAACAACGAATACTCATATTACTTACATTTCATTTTGTTACTGATGATTATGTGAATTAAAATATTGCCGTATTAGGATCGGTTTATTATTATTAGGCTGTGTAGAAGAATTAAATGTATGAACAGAAGTTTCACACTTTCTCTAAACTGGTAGATCTTGTCGTGGTTTGTTATGATTTCAGACCAACCTTCCAAATTTAGCTACATACCACTGCATTAATGGCAGGTTCCAGGAATCAGACTTACATTTAAATCAACTGCGATGTGCAGAAATGTATTCCATATGTAAGAAAAATAAATTAATTAATTAATTAATTAAAATTGCTTAGAAGTAAAGCAAGTCTCACTTGCATTTACTTTATTTTCTCAGACCAAGCCAACAGGCAGCTCAAAAACCTTATTAGAAACACTTAAAACATAATTAACTATTGTTAATGTATGTCACTATTGGACCTTTTAACACTGTACATGCTGTCCTACTTGAGTTTGCCCCTTGAATTTTACAAATGTACATCTTCTATGTATTTTTGTATAGAAAAAGGTTTTGTT